>JADRCD010224335.1:0-23872 GCA_019843815.1 Montemys delectorum | reverse complement strand
CCTTCCTTCCTTCCTTCCTTCCTTCCTTCCTTCCTTCCTTCCTTCCTCTGTGTGTGTGTGTGTTTGCATGCAGAGGGCAAAGGAAATCCTTAAGTATTATTCCCTAACCTTGTTTAACCTTAAAACATTATTATTAGTATTAATTTTATTGTTGCTGTCTTGAGATATTGTTTCTTACTAGCCAGGGACTCCCTGAGAGGCTTGGCTGGCTGGCCAGCAAATCTGAGAGACTTGTCTCTGTCTCCTCTACACTCTCATGCTTCCATCAAGAAACATTTTACTGGCTGTCACTCCCCCTCCCACCACCCCACCACCCTGAAAAAGAGAAAGATTGGCCTCATGATTAGTGAGACTGAAGGCTTGTTAGTTTTTATCAACTTTTGAGGGGAGGTTCTTTCTGGGTAACAAACCCAGGCTCATGACTTGACTTGTTTCTGTCTGAGCTCCTTGTGCTGTGGATGTCTTGTTTATCCAACTGCCGGAGGCAGTTTAGAATATATGAGCATTTATGCAGCTGAATATTCTGCACAATGACAGTTTCCTTGAGGAATGGCTCTTTTTAGGCCAGGGCATTTCATCCTGCTGGAAAGATAGGAACTCTGGAAATGAAAGAACAAGGAGATCCCGTTTTGTTTAAAAAACATATCTTCTTTTGATGTGATACGCATGTTGTGTTTTTAATGTCCCCTTTTTCCTCCTTTTGCTTTCTTAATGTGGGATATAGATAGCCTCTGTGTAGACAGCAGCATTTCTGAATAAAGAATGCAGCCCTGCATGCATTAAACCCCAGGATCTGTATGATTGTTTTGAAATGAGATTTCTCCATTTTAAAATATCTCACAGGTCCTGAATCTGGACTTTTGAGCATCAACATGACACTTGAGAAGTGTTGGATGTTGGAATATCTCAGATATTTGAGGCTCAGAGTAGAGATATTTATCTGAAGTCTATGCAAAAACTTCAAAGCCTAAAACCCCCAAATCTGAATGTTTCTGCTCCCAGTCATTTTGGACTCAACCCGAAAAGGTTGTGATTTAGAAATATTGGGTGAAGAAAGCCCCAGACAATAACAGTGAAAGCTAAATTAAGTCCTTAGCCCTTTGCAAGTAAGTATTGATACCATCCAGTTTAAACACCAGACTTAATATATCTCAGCCGTGTGATTGCTCTTACTCTTCACCCTTTGGCATAACTCTACCCCTAACTAGAGTTGGCCAGTGGACCCAACTGTGGAGACAAATTTCATCCTGAGCTATCTATTCATCCCAGAAGGATTCCAACTCAGTGTCAGACTCAGTTTGGGTCTGTGTATGCTTTTGGACTGCAGGCAAGGTAAATTGTAAGGCACAAAGTATTGGCAGTGTTCAGGAGCACGCTGGTCATGGTTGCCCTTACCTCACCACCATTCAAGTAGAGAGCAGGCTGAGTCAAGAAATATGGATTTTAGTAATATGTTTTTGGGCCTTCTGTTTTCTCTGCCCCTTTACTAGAAGTACAGTTTTACCATCATTTCAGAGTCAGACAGATTTGTTTGGGCTAATATTTTTCTATATAGATCCAGTCATATTTTATAGAGACTTAAAATTATCTTAATGAATTTGGGGGCAATTAAAAATTCCAGAGCAAAAGATTATGTTTTCAATAAATAAATATATTATTTAACTCATTGAAGAATTTGCTTTCATGAAAGTAAAATGCTTAAAAGACATTGCATGCATATGAAGATGCCCTTGTGTAACCCTGTACCACATGCAATGAATATACACTAATGAAAATTTAAAAATATGTTTAAAAAATGGGAGAGTGAAGGTGAAGATCGAAGTTGGAATTTACATATGTAAATTTGAGAGGCCCACAAATTGAAACAGAAGAGTTGCTGTCTAAATGAGATGGCTGGTCTTATTGGAATCCTGAAACAGGTGCCTGTGCAGCTCGGTAAGTGAAAAATGATGTTAACCTTTCCTGAATGCTGGTGGCTATCAAGTTTGGGGAGGAAAATCCTATAAAGGAGAAGGAGCTGCAGAGTATAATAAACTGCCAGGCTCTTGATAAAACCCTTCTTCCTCTTAGCTGGCTGGTCAAGTCCAAGGGCGTCACTGAAGGCTCCTTACTGGTGCGAAGGTGATGAGATTTCTCTTCTCCTGCTAGCTGTCTGAATTACTTCTGAGCTTGACAGAGATGCAGACTTCCACTCGATAGTAAGTCAGAGGCTTGGGATGTCTCATTTCCCTTAAGTTAAACCTACCAGTCTTCATTTAACCAGTAATTTCCCCCTCTGGGCTCGGTGTGTGGTAAACACGGCAGGCTTGTGCCCAGTTCCCTGCTTCTTTCTTATCTCAGGCTGTGGTTTGGAGCGAGTGCCCAGTTTAGGGGAAAATTGTGTTTTGTAGGGTTGCTATGAAGGTCAGTTGAGATGGTAAATACAAAGTAGCTTTCAGGGGTTCCCTGCTACTGTGTTTCTGTGTGTCTAAGACCTAGTTTCTCAGTTGCAATCCAAATGCCATGTTTGATATTTTGGATTGGGTGTTTCTTGGTGCTAGGTTCATCTTGCATATTAAAGGGGGAAATTTTTTATTTATTTTTATTTTTATTTTAATGTATGGGTGTTTTGCCTATATTTCTATTTATGTACCACCTGTGTGCAGTGCCCACAGAAGCCAGAAGACAGCATTGTATCCTCCTAGGAGTGGAATTAGAGATGGTTGTGAGTCCCCATATTGATGCTGGGAATTGAACCCAGGTTTTCTGGAAGAACAACCAGTGTCCTTAACCACTGAGCCACCTCTCTAGGTCCATCCTGAGCATTTTAGACTGTTGAGCAATATCACTAACCTGTGTCTTAGATTTTACTACTATACTCTATGGTTTTATGATATGGAACATTTTCCCAGACAAAATGTATCCTTGCCTGTTGATTAAAAAAAAGTACTTAGGAAAAATATATTGAATTTTTCTTCCTTTTTTAAAAAATTATTTTAGTTTATGAATATGCATGTGTGTTTTTGTGTGGAGGTGCCCCCAGATGCCAGAACAGAGCATTAGATACATCAGTTGTTAGCTGTTGATGTGGCTTGCTCTGTTTCTCTGGAGGAAGGGTATACACACTTAAAATAGTGAGCCCCTTCTTCAGCCCAGGCAATTTCTTTTATTTAGAAATTGTGGAGCTAGGCTGGGGAGGACCCTTAGTTGGTAGGGAGCTTGCCTAGGAAATGCCAAGTTCTGGTTTTGACCATGGTATTTGTTGTGTGCTTGTAATCCTTGGCAGTGGACATAGGAGGTCATTCTTGGCCATATAGTGAGTGTAAGACCATCATAGTATACATAAGACCTTGTCTCAAAATAAATTAATAAAAGCGTCATAGGACAAAACCTACAATGAATAGATAGATGACTTCAATTTAATAATAGCTTTTATATGTAATGAAATTCCATACAAATGCCTCTTGCCGAAACTCTGGCCTCTGAATTTGTTGATTGATTTAAAAGAACTTTGACTATATTGGCCCAGCTATCTGCTTCTTTCTACTGCCTAAAGCCAACCTTACCCTTTCTTGGATGGCTTTGAAGTATCAGTGGAAATGGTGTCTGAGCCTCCATCATAGCAAAGAACTCCAGTCTTAAATAAGCCACAAGTAGCTCATGAGGAAGCTCCAAAGCAGAACATGGTCCAGCAAGTTAAACCATGTGTTGTTTATGTGCGATTAGATGTTCCAACTTTTATAAGCTTCTTGAAAATTTCTTGCTTTGAAATTTTATAGACCTTGACATAGGGCTGGAAAGAAAGGCTCTTCCTAAGCCTCGCTAGGCCTTCCAAAGCCTAGCATCTTCACTGTAACCAAAACCAATAGCAAAAGTGTGCCCTTGAGTCACATCTTGGGTAATGTCTTATAATCAGGGTTACTGTTGCTGTGATGAAACACTGCCAAAAGCAAACTCAAGACAAAATAGTTTATTTTACTTATATTTCCATGGCACCATTCTCCATCCAAAGAACTCAGGGCTGGGGAAAAAAAAAAAAAGAACTCAGGGCCGGAACCAGGAGGTAGGAGCTGATGATGTACACACAGTCCACGGAGGGCTGCTGCTACCTGGCTTGTTCCTTATGGCTTGCTCAGCCTGTTTGTTTATAAAACCCAAGACCACTAGCCCAGGGATGGCACTTCCTACAGTGGGCTGGGCCATTCTCATCAATCATTAAGAAAATGCCATACATACATATGTGCTTGCTTGCTTGCTTACAACAAGACCTTAGGCATTTTCTCATTTAGGTTTCCCTCCTCTCAGACGACTTTAGTTTGCATCTAATTGACAAAGAAACAGCCAGCACCCACAATCCAGGCATTTGAAAAATGGTGTGCTCGTAGAAAATGGACGCACAATGTATGGCAGTTATCATCTTGTTTCTTTGTAATTATTTGAGTATGTTTGTATGTCCATGTATGTATGTCTACATGCATGGCCACAAAAGTCAGAAGACATCCGATCCTTTGGAACTGGAGTTACCTGGTGTGGCTGCTAGGATCTGAACTCTGGTCCTCAGGACAGAATAGAAACTGTTCTTTAGTACCAAGCCATCTCTCCAGTCCTCTACAACCTTTTTAATCCTCTTACTTCCCAGAACAGGCCTATGGGAAAGCTCTGTTAAGTCATCTTCTTACTTTGTGCCACACAGAACATGGCGTCTCATGCCTGTATTTTTGGTACTTGGGAAGTGAGGCAGGAATGTGAGTAATCCACCCTTACCCGAGTCAAAGGCAATTGATGTTCCAAGGGTCAGTATTCTTTATTTTTTAAAAAGTCGCCAATCTTGGGAGGCAAAGGCAGGTGGATTTCTGAGTTCGAGGCTAGCCTGGTCTACAGAGTGAATTCCAGGACAGCCAGGGCTAAACAGAGAAACCCTGTCTTGAAAAACCAAAAAACCAAAAAAAAACCAAAAAAAACCAAAAAAAAAAAAAAAAAAGGAGCCAATTAGAAAAGACTGTGCAGTGGATATTAACTAATGGGGAAAAGACGCAATAACCAACAGTCATAGAATTAAAATCCAATTAACCTCTCTGTTCTGGTGTACCTGTTGGTGTGGTTTGGTTCCTTTTTACAAAGACTTCCCTTGAAGGTCTTTTTACTCTGTCTGTGTGTGCATTTGTGCACCACTGAGATTACTCTTTATTTCTTACAGGAAGATCAGACACTGGTTTGAGGCCATGCTGATCTGCAGTGAGGCTTTGTGTGTGTGTGTGTGTGTGTGTGTGTGTGTGTGTGTGTGTTTGTGCGCGCGCTCTTGTAGAGAGGATAGCAGTGTAGGCAAAGTGTCTTTTTTAGTGCTCTCTAACACTAAACAAGTAGTATGCTTTTTGGTTGTTAAGTTGATCCTGTTGATCCTATGGTGATTGGATACTTTGAACCATGTCTCATTGACAGTAAATGCTATCGGTGCTGTAAATAAGGGTGTTTTAGAAATTAGTAGCTCCTTTGGTGACTTGTTATCTTACTACATACAATAGCATTAAAAAAACCATTTATTTATTTATTTATTTATTTACTTGTTTGTTTGTTTATTTACTTATTTATTATATGTAAATGCACTGTAACTGTCTTCAGACACACCAGAAGAGGGTGTCAGATCTCATTACGGATGGTTGTGCGCCACTGTGTGGTTTTTGGAATTTCAACTCATGACCTCTGGAAGAGCAGTCAGCCCCCAAACAATAGCATTTTAAATTAATTTTCTAATAAGCATTTTGATTTGACCCCACCCCACCCCCTTTCCTCCCAGATCCTCACAATAGTAGGTTTTCAGTAGTTGACACGAAGACCACAGTGACTTACCAGGCCTCAAATATTTACTCCTCTGGGACTCTGCGTACTGAACATGCAAGAATATCCTCATCTATATGTATAGTCTAGAGAAACAGGACATTTCAACAAACCACAATTCCACAAACTTTTAAATATAGCTTAGTTAAAATTCATCTTATATTTGGTCTACATATATGCTGCTATTCTCAGAGTTCTGAGAAATATTACCGCATTCATAGAACATGTGTTTTCCTTAGGGCATTCCCAACAGTCTGCTTAGAAGAGAGGAGTTAAATACGAAGTTAAAGATAAAAAAACTAGGGTGCAGGTGGCCCAAACGTATTGGTAACCCTTGGCAGTGAATGTGCAATGAAGGTGTTTTGGAGATAAAAATACGTGTGCACAGCATTTCTCTGTGGTATGAGGTTTTGACTCTGTGTAGAATTTGAAAACAACCCCTTCGCAGTTTCCGTGTTCCACACTGATTTCCTGTACACATTTCAGAATAGAACCTGCCAAGGTGGGTTTACAGAAAATCTGCTGTGATTTCTGAGTCCTTCTTGTAACAGCATTCCCAAAATGGGGAGAGGGAGATCAAGACATGAATTTTCTTTTGTCAAATCAGATTCCATGAAAAACATTCGAAGCAACATGTGAGGCTTTAGCTGATTTTATTGCTGTTTTCAAAAGGTTGAGAACATTACCCTCTGCCAAACATGGCTGCCACTCCCTGGAGTTCTAATGAGATCTTAGAGCTGAATCTCCACATAGGTGATTCTCTGAGAAATGGTCTTCAGCTGAAGCCAGTGTTGCACTGGGACACTGGTGCTGTCCTTCACTGGGAAGCCTCACTCTGCCATACTGTCTTCTAGCAACATGAAGCTGTCCGCTCACACCAAAGGCGCAGAATACTTATTTAGTGTATGCTGAATCGATGGTGGCCTACATTTTTTTCTTTTTTGTTCATTCATTATGCTGAACTTTAGTTAATATAGAAATACCTTCTAATTACTATTCTGTCCCCTGGTAGATGGGTAGGTAGGATACATTGCGTTTTCAGCCTTGCCATTTACTTCCGGGCCTCTCTGTGAGTGAGGAATGCTGGTTGCTTTCTAAGACTGGCAATTTTCAAGTCTCAACTTTGGCTTGAGAGCAAATGAGACTTGCCTCTATCAGAACAGGAAAGGGAGCCCAAGGCTTCTTCTAGTCCTGAGCTGTCTCTTGTTTATTGAGCACAAGAAGCAGAAGGACTCATTCCAAACAGACAAGCATGGGTCTGGAGATATCATAGTGTCAAAGCACCTGGTTAGTTAGTTATGTGGTAGGTAGCTCCTGGGTTAAAACTCCCTAATACTGGAAAAGGAAGAAAAGGAGAGACACTTGTGTGTGGGGATGGCCGTGGCGTTGGGGAGCTCAGTGGTACAGTGTGCATGCTTCTCATGTGCAAAGTCACAGCTGTGGCCCATAGACATCCCCACAGTTGGTCAGCTTCAGGGCTGGAACCTGAACTAAGAGGCTTGAAGGGACACTGGCATGCAGCACCGTGTCTGCAGCCTGCTCTTTGTTCTTGGCATGAGTAACATCATCCGTTCCCACTCCTTTTCTCACTTCCTGTCTTAGACCTCACCTCTGCTGTCAATTACAATTCTTTGTCTACTTCATACAGAGCTTACTCAATTGTGATATGAGTGAATGTTTGATTTTTCTTCTTTTTTTTTAAGCAAGGGATTTCCTGCTTGGAAACACACTGTGCTGGCTTATGGTAATAGTCATTTTTGTGGTAGGCCATGTCTGTGAAATGGATGCAAAAACTTGTCCTTAAGACAGTTGGATATGGACTGAGAAGATACTCTGACACACTTTGGTTGGGGCTGATGGAATGAAGATTGTCTGTAAGGTCTTAGACACTAAAATGTGCACTGTCTGTCTGCAGATGAATTTTTAGTGTATCCTTTAGAAAAAAGAGGCAGTTTTAACAAGGTGGCTAAGAGCTTCTGGTTCAAACCCATGGGCAGTGAGACACACCTGAAATCCTAGCACTCAGGATATAGAAGCAGGAAGATGACTTAGGAGTTTGAGGCTAGCTTGGTCTATATAGTGAGTTCTGAGCCGGCCAGGGAAATAAAAACAAAACCCTGTTCTCAAATTATCCCCAGTCCCCAGAACAGTTTCCTTCCTTCCTTCCTTCCTTCCTTCCTTCCTTCCTTCCTTCCTTCCTTCCTTCCTTCCTTCTTCCTCTCTCTTTCTTTCTTTCTTTCTTTCTTTCTTTCTTTCTTTCTTTCTTTCTTTCTTTCTTTCTTTCTTTCTTTCTTTCTTGTTTCTTTTTGCCTTTTCAAAACAGGGTTTCTCTGGGTACCTGGTTGTCTTGGAACTCACTCTGTAGACCAGGCTGACCTCGAACTCAGAAATCCACCTGTCTCTGCCTCCCAAGTGCTGGGATTAAAGGCGTGCGCCACCACTGCTCGGCTCCCAGAGTAAGTTTCAACCTAGGCTTGACGGTGAGTTATACCTGGGCCACATAGTGAAAGTCAAACTCAAAAGAAAACAAGGACAGCTTTTGAGACCCTTCATAGACCAAGGTTTCTGGCCTGGCATACAAGCTGTTGGATCTTCTACAAACATTAACCCCCTTCCCTTTGATGGTTGTAATTATCTGTCTCCGACATAGTATGTTAGAAAGCCTAGTGTCTAATAGCCCAGTGGTGGGCCAGAAAGACAGTAGGGGCTGGGTGTGGGCTTGTGCAGCCAGATCGGAATGAATTTAGTTGCAAAGGAACTCTCTCTCATCAGTGACTAATGTACAATTTTGGGAAGCCCAGAAGATGTGTCTTATCCTGAAATCAGGTTCCAGTGAGCTGTCATTTAAGGACATCACAGAATTAACTTCTCAGAAGCATGAAAATGTCCCTGTGACTTCATGCTGCGTTGTTCTTAAGAGAACTTCTTACGGAAGGAATACATTTCGTTCTATTTGTTTAAATTATGTTACCAGTGTTCTGTAGATTTGTAATCTGCTTTCAGTATAGGATCTCCTGCCCCTCATATTGATCCCTGCCACTTGCTTATCTCACTTTGCATATGGCTGCTTTCCAATGCTAGTCCTCCAGGAGACCCACCAGCTCATTAACCTCTGACAAGGAGTCCAGACCTTCCAGTGCAGACTGGCTAAGGGAAGCGGCATGTCTAAACAGTCTCCTCCTTCTGCTGCCCTTGCATTCTCCTGGCCGTGCTTATAGGCATTAGACCTGGTGCATGTCATTGCCAAATGGTGGGATTTGTCATGGGTGACTTTGTGTTGTCATTTGAAAATTCTTGCTGAGTTCTTTGAGAAACCATTGAGTAGGATCACAGAAAACAACCCCTGGTTTGTTCTGCATAAGGTTGGCCTGCCTTGAGGGCTGATGTAGATCAGATGAAGCATGCCTTCAGGTCCCTCCAGAGGAGAGGGTGGCGCTATCTGATAAAAGGCTCTTTGACTTTCATACTTAGGGATTTAGGAGAGACAAGTAGAAAAAAAAATTAGGAAAGATATCTTTTTTCTGAGTCTCACTTGTTTTGATGAAGGTTATTGGGTATTCCCCTGGAGTAGGGCAGACATGTTGCAGAGAAAACTGTTTCAATGAGCCACTCATATTTTGGAGTCTCAGATGCTATTATGTTGTCCCTCCCTCACGTAAAACCAAGTTTTCTGAAAGTCATGGACGTTTCTGACAGCTTGTCAGATGTTCTTTCTAAAACTCTGCATTAGAGTTTTTGGTAAATTACAAAGCACCTGAGTTGTTCTGTGGGCTAAACTATCAGATTGAGAAGCACGGAATCAAGCTGCCATTCAGGTCTATTTCCCAGCTGAGGAATGAGGGTATGTTGGCCTAGACAGTGGAGATCAGGTTTGTGTAGGAGTCGGAAGAGCCGGGTGGCAGAGCCAGGCTGTGGGAGCAATGTGGCATCTGGCACCTGTCAAGAAGGAAGTACTCGCTTCTTAGTCTTCGTTTTAATTCTAGCATTCCGAACAACCCTTGATTGCTGAAGAGGGCCGAAGTATCATACTGTCAGTTCTTTATTTAAGACCTGATAAAAGGGTTTGGTGCTATAGCATGTGCAGCCCAAGTTCAATCCCAGCATCCTCTCCCACGACCCCCAGTTCAAGACCATAATAGAGCAGAGGCAGAGGCTGTGGTTTGAAAAGGAACCACATGTTTGTGCCGAGAAAACCCCACTGACTCATACAGACACATTCCTTAATTTTGGCTTGCATGGAGAGATCCGTATAATGGTTTCCTCTTTCCCCTCCCACTTTCAGATTTTCAGATTTTACTGTTTCCTAATCTGTTTAAAACCACAGTAGAAATCCATAAAAGCTAATTAAAAAAAAAAAAAAAAAGAAAGCTGGGATGAGCAGATTCCTTAGTCCCCTACAATATGATATTTGTCCTGCTTCTGGGCTCTGTAAATATTCATCCTGCTCCCATTAGTTAAATCAGCAGAAACTTAATTTACAATACTTTTATGTTGACCTTTTCCATCCGAAACATTTACCTCATATCATAAGGTAGCTGGGAAAGTGCTGGAATGCCTTTCTAACTCTGGGTGGGGAGTTACTGTTTAGAACTTGTCAACTGGCATCACCAGGTAATGATTCCCCTCTGAGTGAATGTCATGGTTACCGTGTGCTTTTTTTCCCCCTCTAAAAGAACAATTATATTCAAGAATTTTCCTACTGCATTTAAAAACAGCTGGGTGAAAGTCATTTTAAACACCCAAATCCAGCACATTAGTTCTTTTATGCATTTAATTAAGCAGAAGTTAAAATAAATTAGAACGGAAGGCATCAGTGCTGATTGTTGTATCAACAAAGTGAGACACAGCCCAGCATTACTGTTCCACGGATGTCTGTCACTCTGCGCTGATGCCCTGTAAATTCTCATCAACCCTTTAGCAGCTTTTGAATAATGATTTCTTTTCTAGTAAAGGCTGGTCTGTGGTGTATATGTAGCAATCGGTGTACTTTACAAACTGATATTTCATTGAGATTTCTCTATGCATGTGTATGTGCACGTGTATGTGTGCACACACCAGCTTTTCTTCTTCATGATACCTGTATGTTGCTGGTGTGGAATATTTTCTTTGGGTGATGGGGAAGTGTTGGATGAAAATGCAAAGTTCACCTGGGCAGTGGTGGCACACGCCTTTAATCCCAGCACTTGGGAGGCAGAGGCAGGTGGATTTCTGAGTTTGAGGCCAGCCTGGTCTACAGAGTGAGTTCCAGAACAGCCAGGGCTATACAGAGAAACCCTGTCTTGGAAAAAAACCCAACCCCCCCCCCCCCCCCCCAAAAAAAAAAATGAAAATTTATCAGCAAACATGGGTTCTGTTAATGAGGAGATTGTGTGAGTGCTTCATTTCTAGTACTTGTCTTTGGACAGGATGAATTTGATCTTAATTTATCCATAGAATGCAAGTGCTATCTTGTTGTGGAAAACAGAGCAAACCCAGACACACCATCCAGGAACTCAACCCTGTGTCCCATCACCTACAGTTGCCCTGATTTACATTTGTGTACAGACAAGACACTTTTCTAGAGTGTGTGTTACTTGGATATTTTATAAAAGGAGCAAGATAGTGTTTTGTAGGCAGCCTTACTCCTCCAACAGAGTATCCTGATTGATACAGTGTTTGACATGAGGGTATGGTGTGAGTGGAGGATGCTATTGTAGCCCTAGATTAGTTGGTGATATGAGGACTCACAGGGAGTCCAAATTTAATAAAAACATCTTGTGTCGCTAGATCATGAGTATCTTCCCACATCTGTGCTCACATTTATCATTACTTAATAGACACTTGTCATCCCCTGGGAGTTTGGGGATACAAAGTTCTCAAATAAAGCCCTTTGTGTCAATACATTAGGACTTGTCTTTTTTAAAGTTTTACAGAATACTCTCTCTCCACTGCTTTCCTGCCCCAGTGAAGGCAGTCTCTTGTGAGCCAGGCTTATCTGACTAGAGGACACCAGTGTGTTGAGATAGCAGAGACCAATGGCGACAGGGCGAGACTGTGCCACATTGAGAGTGGATAGTTCAGAAAGCTGCCTTTTCAGTGATGGATGCACAGCAAACTCCCAAGTGATAATTATTGATTTTGATTCAGTGACGACAAAGGTGTAGCCTTTCCACCAGGAGAGATGGCTCAGCTGTTAAGAGCACTGACTGCTCATCCAGAGGTCCTGAGTTCAATTCCCAGCAACCACATGGTGGCTCACAACCATCTGCAATGGGATCTCATGCCCTCTTCTGCTGTGTTTGTGTTTCATATATAAAATAAATAAATCTTTTCTTTAAAAAAAAAAAAAAAAAGGCGTAGCCTATCACATGGTTTTCAAACTAATGGTCACTACATTGAGCAAGAAGCCTAGTGTCGAGGTGCTTTAGGCAGGGGCAGTGCATGTGAGGGGTTTGAGTATGCTGCTGCATTTCCAAGGACTTGTATTACTTTTCTTTAAAATGGCCTGCATGCAGCAGGCCTATAAGAAATGCAGTGATCCTAGTAAGTACACCTGGTGTCTAACATGTAGGCTTATGGCTTAGGCCTAATAGGAGTTTGCAGCTAATAGAACTTCAGCTGGTCGTGCTTCCTAGGGTTTAATGGAGTTTGATGGGGATCCTGGAGAGCGGAAACCTGTGACACTTTGCTCGTATCACTGTGTCCCACTTTTCTTGAACTGCCCCACTCCCAGAACAGTCTGATGATTTTGATAGTTGCCTTAAGCAATTTACTAATTAGACATTAACACTGGATCCTCTCGGTCCCAGTGCAAAATGAATGAAGTCTCACAAACGAGGCTAGAAAAGAACAAAGATGTATCTGGTGCAGGCTCAAAGCCTAAGCCCAGATAGGTAACCCGAGTTCGGGGGCCATAGCTCTGCCCAATGCTGGCTTGCCCTGATTTGTTATTGACAGGGCTCCCTTTACTGTCAGAAGTGCCCTGGTCTAGGGACTGAGGAGATGGCTCAGTGGGAAAAAGTGCCTGTTGGGCAACAGGGAGGATTTGTGTTTGAATCCCAGAAATCACCTAAGGCCTGGTTTGGTAGCATATCTCTGTAATCCTGGTTCTCTTAAGGTAAAGCAGGAGTTAGAGATGGAGAACTCTCCACAAGCATATGGACCAGCTCCTTCTGATTAGACTGTGGCAAACTATCTGCTTCAAGGTCAGAGCAGAGGACTGTTACTCAAGGTTATCCTCTGCCTTCCACATACATGTGCTCCTGTACATACACACCACGGAGACTCTACCACACCTTCCCTTCCACACATACACACACTCACATGCATACACACTCATATCACACACACACACACACACACACACACACACACACACACACCCCTTGATGAGAGTGTAATTGGAATGAGTGGTGGTGGGGAAGGAGTGTGGATCACAGGGATCTCATTTTAGGGAGCAGCCCATATACCCTGCTCTACCAGGCTTGCCAGGCTGAACAGATACCACAGTTACTCTATGTTTTAAGAGAAACCTGGGATCTTAGATGCATGTCCTGATAAAAAATGAAAAAGTTGGTAGTTAAGTACCTGTATAAAAAACATCAGTGAAATATTTTGTACTTTTTTTGGGGGTGGGGTGGGGTGGGGTTTCAAGACAGGGTTTCTCCGTATAGCCTTGGCTGTCCTCACTCTGTAGACCAGGCTGGCCTTGAACTCAGAAATTCGCCTGCCTCTGCCTCCCAAGTGCTGGGATTAAAGGTATGCATCACCACTGCCTGGCTTGTTTTCATTAAAAAAACAAAACAAAACTTTAAAAAAAAAAAAAAAACATGTTCTAATAGAACTCAGCTCAGCCTAATACTTGTCATCCTCCTGCATCAGCCTTCCAAGTACTGTGTTACAGACAAGCACAACACCTAGCTTGGCAGCCCCTTTTGAGTGAAGATTTCCCCCATTTTCCACCTTCAAAGCTTAAGTGCCTTGGGCCACCTCCTTATTGCAGCTTCTGTTGGGGAGCAGTAAGAGGCAAAGCCATGGGCATTCAAACACAAGCAGGCATGCCATCAGTGGCCTGCCAGTGTGGACTAAGAGCTTATGTAGCTGAGCCCTCTTCACGTAGCTGTTTACCACTGCCAGGACTGCGTGCAGGTGCCCTCCAAGTCCTGGGATATGCAAACATGGGTGGTGCAGAAACCTTCATGCCACCAAGAGTGGCCCTGGCTTTTAGAGTGTGAATGTTTGCTCCTTTCCACAGTCAGCTTAGATGAACAGCTTTGGTTTTCAGTCAAGTCGAGAGTTCATCTTATATCTTTATGTTCTTTAAAAAAAAAAAAAAAAAGGAATAATGTCTTCACTCGCCTGGAGCCATTTCTGTCTCTGTGAAATCGGCGATTTAAGGTCCATCCCATCCTAAAAGCTTTTAGCTTGTGAAAAGCTTCCTTTTTAGCTTTTAAAACCTTCACTTTGTGTTTAGAATAAATGGCATTCCTGGATCTGTTAAGCAGGCTGTTAATAATGGCAGGGAAGCTGCCCACTGCACACCCAACCATAAAACCCGCTCAGAGGGGGCAGCCCATGCAATAGGATATTCTACTGAAAGCTTCCAATCAGCCGGGATCCTGCAGTCTGTGTTCCTAACTCCAGTCTTCATTTATAGTAGGGTATTGATCTGCCCTGGTTTGTCCTAAAGGTTGGCTGGCTCCCAGTCATCTCTTTATGTCAGACTGCCTGGGAAGGATAGCTGAAATTCCCTAGTAGAGGCAGTAGTGTCACAGGGAGAAGGCTCTGAGCATGTGTGATTCACCTTGATAGAGTTTGTGACATATGACTGGTTCTCTAGGGCATTTCTCCTTGCTCATTTTTAAAATGTGCACTCTAGGTACTTGAGCCCTGTGAAGTCTTTGTGCGAATCAGATGCGGAAATTCTCTTATAAATACGAGACAGGGCCCCAAATACTTTAGCTAGAAGAATTGCTTATTGCTGTATATTTAAATTAATATTCTGAACTTGCAAGTACTAATACAATTGACTTCTGGTGAAAAATTGAAAAAAAAAAAAACCCTCCCTTCTCTAATCTCTTCTCTACTTTACAGTTTTATTCTTTGTCTTCAACAGGGAAATGATTGTGTAGCCCAAACTGACTTCAAACTCTTCATCCTCCATCCTTCCTATTCCCAAGTGCTGATTAGACAGGTGCACGGCATGCCCAGTTTGTAGATACTTGACTCAGAGAGTGGCAGTATTAGGAGGTGTGGCCTTGTTGGAGTAGGTGTGTCACTGTGGGCATGGGCTTAAGACCCTCTCTAGCTGCCTGGAAGTCAGGTTTCCACTAGCAGCCTTCAGATGAAGATGTAGAACTCTCAGCTCCTCCTGCACCATGCCTGCCTGGATGCTGCCACCCTCCCACCTTGATGATAATGAACTGAACCTCTGAACCTGTAAGCCAGCCCTTTAAATGTTGTCCTTTATAAAACTTGCCTTGCTCAGGGTGTCTGTTCACAGCAGTAAAACCCTAACTAAGACAATAACACATGTCTTTAATTCCAGTACTTGGGACGTAGAAGCAAGGAGATCTCTGTTTGAGGCCAGCCTGGTCTACAAATGTAATCCTAGGACAGCTAGGGCTGCACAGAGATACTCTGTCTGGAAAAACCAACCAACCAACCAACCAACCAACCAACCAACCAACCAGCCAACAACAAAAAAGCCACCTCATCATCAAAACACGTCTTAAAACTTCAGGATGATCCATGCAACACCAGCATGAACTAAGTTTACATAAAGTCGCACCAGTGTGCAGTCATTTGAGTTGGATTGTCATGATTGTGGAGGAGAATGTGTTGGTTTTAGGAAGTACACCCAAATACTTGTGGTCTAAGGTGAAATCTACAGTGGACTATCTAGTGGTGCTTTATCAAATGTGCACATCTTTAGATGTAAAGAGTGGGGTTTTAAATTTCAACATCAAAAGAGTAGAGTGGGCTGGTGACTGGTAAATGTGCTAATGATGGCTTTAATTCTTTCAGAAATTTACATGGAAGGTGACCCTGTCCCACTGGGTCTCTGCATCCTGTCATTCTCCCCCAGCTGACTTCCCTCCCTTCCAGATATGGTTGTTTGAAAGGACAGCCTCCTGCCCAGCAGGGAGTGCTCCTGCAGCTTTGTTTCCTATTCCTCCTCATAATCCTGTGTTCATGACAGTATAATCATCACCACAAGTGGCTAATTGTGATGTCACAAATGGGGATTATGACTTGAAATGGGGAATAAACAGCAGGGGCGGATTAATTCCTAAGCAACGAAGAAGATGATTCTGTTTGGTGCCAATGCCCAAGGGTAATAAAATTTAAAACGGAAAATGGCAGGAGGAAGACAAAGGGAACACATGTGAACTATTAGCCAAATTGTCTTTAAGCGGGCAGTCCCCCTTTATTTTTCCACGTGAGAAGCTCCTCTACGGGAGATAAATGGATTTGGTTTTAAGTCTAACAAAACTCAAGGTGTCTTATCAACCGACTGGTTGCAGAGGGACAGAGGGATGTCACACCTGGGCTGCGAACTGGGTCATTAGAGGTGTTTTTATTTTCCATAAAGCCAGATTGCTCTTTGAGTCAGTATTGCAGAAGTCAGGCTATAAAGATCAGTATGATGGCCAAAGACAGCTGGGCTGGTAATTGACAGCAGTCCCAACCTGGGAGCCCTGGCAAAGCCAGTGGAGCCTGACTAGCAGCGTTGATCTCTCAGGACAGTTTTCTGAATGGGTTTCGTGTCACCGAAAGCGGTGGTAACAGCTGTTGCTCTGGATTGGCCTAGAATTAGCAGACAATTCTCTGTGGAACTGGGATTTTTCAATTCCAGACGAAGGATGTACTTTTCCCCCTTTGGGACATGTGTGGTTCCCACACGATTTGGTTAAGCTCCCCTCCAAATTCTCTGCTTCAAATGACACTGAAAAACTCCTTTATCCTCAGGGGTTTTTTGGCTGTCTCCCTCTTCTCCCAGTGGCTCTTGAATTTGTGGCCTTTTCCTCAAGCCACACAGCCAAACTAAACTGGAAATCTCATTGACGGTTCTCATCTGCCCAGGACAAATTGTTCTGTTCTTCTGTGCGTTGTATTTTGTTCTTTCTTGTGTTCCCTCAACTTGGACTTAACTCTCACTTGCGTGTTGGAAACCTTGAAAAATATCCGTCAAGAGACTCAGGGCTATCTCCGGGCATGGGGCAGTAGCACAGCAGAACTTACATTTTAGAGAAGTGGCAAATTTAGTTATAAAAGAGACTTCTTACTTGATTCTAGGCACTTAATAATAGCCTTTCTGCACAAAGTAGAAATTATGTGATTACTGTTTTGGGACTGAGATTAGAAGGTGTGGCTCTGGGGCTGGAGAGATGGCTCAGCGGTTAAGAACACTGACTGCTCTTCCGAAGGTCCTGAGTTTAAATCCTAGCAACCACATGGTGGCTCACAACCATCCTTAACGTCCTCTTTTGGTGTCTGAAGCCAACTACAGTGTACTTAGATATAATAAATAAATAAATCTTTAAAAAACAAAGAAGGTGTGGCTCTATCGATACCATCATCTTTGGCTTAGATGGAGAATATGGGTGCTAACAGGAGGCACATGACCACGTGCTTTGAGTTGGACATAGGCACAGCGGGTCCTGGGAAAGTTGTGGTTTCCTGGTGGCAATTTCCTCTTGATTCCTGAATCCAGCAGAGATGGTTCCTGTGTTTGTGAGGGGCTCTCAAGACCAGGTGTAGCCTTTTAAGCTTTTGAGCAGCCCCAGTCTGGTTTGTTAATCACGTGTGTGTGCACACATGAGTTGAGGGTGGTTTTCTGGCCCTTACTTCCACACTGCCAGCTCATCTCCTGGGTTCTTGCATCTTTACACTATGTGCAACCCTTCAGGGGTGTTTGGCCCTCTTCAGCAATGTATACTGTTTTGTGGTAGCATTTATGGCTCTTTCTTTTTTTATTTTATACATCTATTTTAGTGTGGATTCCTCCCAGCCAGTGTTTGCCACACTGCAGTAATATTAGCAGAAGCAAAGTGCACGTGTCCAAGCTGGGAAGAATTCCATTTCAGCATGTGACAGGAACTCCCAAACCCTCTGTGGGTTTAAGTGGGAAGTAGCCCAGTGCTGTGGGAAATGCAAAGTCCCTAAGGCTAGGGCTTGGGTCTTGGTGCATTTGCAGCTCTGTCTGGGAGCCAAACCTGGACCTTGTAAGACAGCTTAGGGCAATTTCAGAACCAGCACTCAGCGTTGGATTAATGGAGATTAAAACCTTACTTTAAAATTTTGCAGGACTTGGAGATCTGAGTTATGCAATTTACTAGGGAAAGCTGTTTGGATTTGTTGAACTTGGGAATGAAGTTTGAAATGACTGGCCTTTGTCCTTGGACACTCTGCAGTTTAGATGCCTTTTCTGCCTCTGAGGGGCCTTAGGATACATTTAACACAAGTCTAGTCTCCTGAAGGTAGGTTAGTTCCTGACTTTCAGCCTCACATCCTTTCTCTTTTTGTATTGTCAGGTGGTCCTGAGGGTTGAATGAGACAACACATGTGAAGAATGGTGTGTGTATGTGTGTGTGTGCGTGTATGTTCTAAGAGAGGCTCATAGAGAGTATCAGTTGTCATTTCCGGTTGCAGGAAATATTAAAAAGGAATGACATTTTCCTGCACTTCACCCTGGGGTCTCATGGGCCAGTTCTTATCTCGTGGAGACTTTCTGACTCAGAGCCCCCAAATCGATCCACCCAGCTCGCTAAGTTCCCAATGGTGGGTTGATACCACACCAGCCCGATGCTTCAAATCCCCCACAGCCTTTGTGGTACACCTCTGGCAATCCCATGCTTTGCCACCATACATACCTTTCTCTCTTGAACCCAGTCGAACCGCTGCATGTAGGAAAACGCCACACACAGACTTCGTTCAGAAACAATGGTAACTCAGTCGCTAGGTGCAACAACTGGAATCCTAATCTTGTAAGCCATATTGATTCTAAATCCTTGAGAGGAGGTCTCTCACTGAACCTAGAGCTAACCTTGGCTACACTGTTTGGCCAGAGCCCCAGTGATCCAGCTGTGTCTTTTCTTACACCCCTGAACTCCGAGCACTGAGGTTCCATTTGTGGACCATGCTCTGCTTTTCCTGTGGGTGCTGGGAGTCTGAACTCGTGTTCTCGCGCTTGCACAGTAAGCACTCTTACCCAGTGAGCCATCTCCCCTTGCATGTTCTAAACTGGGAATTGTAACTACCACCCGAGAAGGAGACACACAAGGCCTTCAGAGTGCTGTATGAACAAGCTGAACTGAATGGGGAGGGTTGCACCATGATTCTTTGTGGAGTGCATGCTAGCCAAGCTAGGGTTGGGCTTGTAGCTCTGTGGTCTACCATACACTTGTAGGATAAGGTCCTGGGCCAATCCAGGTTCATATAACACCCCTAATTTGGAATTAAAAAAAAAAAAAAAGCAAGGTGGGTGGGGGCAGGGGATGAATGAATGAATGTTGAGTTGGAAAGTTCTGGGCCAAGAAGGTTTTTATTAAACTAGGAAAAAAGGTGGAAAAGGTTTTGTATTATTATTAAAATAAAGAGTGCTGTGCGTGATCCCCACCGCAGAGAGCAAACTGCTTGTCTGTGTCATTGTGTCAGTTCAAGGAGCACAGACACCGTGGTGGTAGGACAACATTTTGGTAGTTAAAAATTGTAGCAGAAAAGGTGAGAGGCAGGACTAGGCAGGACTAGGCAGGACCTCAGAACACCATGAAGATCTCATGCAGTTGCTACCTGTGTCCCCAGGATCCCCACTGTGAATTCCTTGGCTGGGAACAAGCTTCCCTTGACTCAAAAGCTGCTTGGATCCTAAATGTTTGAGGCTGAGTATCAAGTTCCTTCTAGAAGGGAGCAGGCAGTGGTAACTCCGCAGGGTCACCCCACTGGTTAAGGTAGGGTTTTTTTTTTTTTTTTTTTTTTTTTTTTTTTACCGTATCTTATTTCTGTCACATCCTCCTGTTTATTTCTTTCATAGCCTTGGATCAGCAGCTGTAACAATAAATTGGAACAGTTAATCTCTCTCTCTCCCCAAGGTGCAGCCTCAGTTACTCTAATTGACTTCTGGCTCAGGGATGTGAGTGGTGGGGGTTGGGGGGTGACCACCGCACAGTGCTGTGCATGGAAATACAGTTATGTAAAACATGCTAAGCTCTTTACGGGACTATAGTTAGCCGTGCCTGTTTACTCATGAAGCAGTGGGCAGTGGGGAGGGAAGCTTCTATTTATTCTAATTTTAGGGCAGAGTGTACACATGCCTGTCCTTCTGATTGGAGAGGAAGAGAATGAGGAGTGGAGAAGTTCCTAGGGCTTGCCCAAGACACTCACCAGAGGGACGGGTAGAGGGGAACCTTGACTTTGTTTCTGCATTCCAGGTCTGACACTTGTGGTATTATCAGGTGATGAATAGACTTAATGACTGGACAGAGATTGACCCACACTGCAGTCTGTGGCTTGCACTAGACTGAATGACCTCTTAGAACCTTTGCCATGACAAAATGGCAAGGCTGTAGGGAAATGAGTCCTAGAGGACTATAGCTTGGTACAGCTTCTGTGAAGGGGCTGGGCTGTGCCCATCATGATTCTACAGACACCAACTCTTTGATCTGGCACCTCTGTCTGCTGGATGCTTGTTCTGCACATGTACCTGTCCTGTACTGCAAAATGACACATGTCAAGGTTGTACGTACATCAAAGGAGCATTTGGATTTGGAAAAAAATTGGAGGTAATTTGACAGCCCATTAATTGGAGTAGCTTTAATAAATTATACTCTTCCAAGTAATGGCATATGGGCAGCTGTTCCAATTAGCTAAGCAGCTCCCTATGAACAGATACATATGTTTATCTGTATCTGTATCTATATCTGGATCTCCCTAGATTGCACAGTAAAATCTAGATAAAGTCGTGTTTTTGTTTGTGGAGGTCAAAGGACAGCCTCAGATGTGCTTTCAAACACTGTCTTTTTTCCCCTTTCTCCAGAGTCTCTTATTGGCCTGGCACTCATCATTTAGGGGAAGCCACCATCACATCCCTGGAGTCATGGGGTCTTAGCCTCCCCAGAGCTGGTATTAAAAGCATGCACCGAAGCACAAAATTTCTTTGTGTGAACAAAAACAAGAACATGGATTCTGGGGGCCAAACTTAGTTGGCCATGTTATTGCCCCAACTCAAGGTCATGTTTTTTGGGGTATACACAAGGTGTCACTGGAAAGATGGGATGAGGTAAGGGAAGGGAAGAATTTCACTGTCCCTCCTTTTCTATTTTTGACTTTTTTGTAACTGCACGCAATAACTCAGAAAACTAAGTTGAAAAAAGGAACTCCCCAAACCAGCCAAGCAAAAAGGAAGACAAGGAAGAAGAGATCCAGTAGAGCAGACCACCTACTAGCTCTGAAATGAAGAAGCAAAAAGCCTCCTTATTTCTAGCTAAAAGGACACCTAGGAGTTTGGAGGAACTGCTGGGAATAAGAACTTGGAGATCTTACCTGGAGTTTGCTTAGAGTCTTTCTCCACATCTATAGGGACAGAAACTTGTCCTTTCACCTAAGGATAGTTGAGTATTTCTGATGACATTTCTATGCACTTTGTGATGTTTATTCTAGATTGTCAACTCGATGGGGTTTAGACTCACTGTGTTAATGTGTGAGTCTGCCCACTCATGATTATCTAAATTAGGTTGTGAGGTGAGAAGACTCACCTAATGTGTGCAGCACCAGTCTTGTGGCATGGAGCTGTGGACTAGTAGAAAAGAGGAAGAGATGGCAATCCTCTGCTTCCGGGGTCCAGGGTATGGAGGTTGTTTGCCCACAGGCTTCAGGTCCCACTGCCATCACTACACCCCGTATGATGGCCTGGACCGTCCAAGTGTGAGTTCAAATATATCCTTCCTCCTTCAGTTGAGTTTTTTTCCCTCCCAGTTATTTTGTCACAGTAGTGATGAGACCCTAAGCAGAACAGTTAGGTGCCCACCTTCAAGATGGATTTATCAAAGCCTGTGTCTAAGTAAGTCACCTGGCCTCACCTCCATAATTGTGGCACTAAGAATCTTGTAGATGTTACTGCTAGAAAAGAAAGGCAAATCTGTATGTTTGATTATTTATACAAAACTATAGGAGAGCCCAGGAGGTTAGGGAATAACAAATTTCTTTTAGGTAGGACTTTGTAGCCTTGCTGGACAAAGACATCTTTTCATTAACACATTAGAGAAAATTTGAGGCCAGTTTGCATTCAGTCAGAGAAGCATTTGTGGGAGTGGTGTTGAAGGGGCAATACCTGCTTCTTTTCAGGAAATCAATTTGTTAAATAGCCTTGAGAGTATGACAGCTTTGTGGGAGGGTTATGACTTTTTTGTGTGTTGGTGTCTGCTACAGGGCTAGAGAATAAGCATGCCATTGTGTGGGTAGAACTGTGGGAAGTTCAGCTTTGCCCCCAGAAGAGAAGCTGGGACCCAGCGAGTTGCTTGTTTAGCAGACACTCCAAATTACACGGTTTGGAGACAAGCCCATTCAGCTCCTTCTTTTGAGGGTGTCTGTCTGGCTTTCCTGGATTGTGGCTGACGTCACTTTCTCAGACTCAGGTCTCCAAGGGTGGTTGTCAGGGAAGGTGTGGCTCCCAGGTAGAGAGAAAGGGAGCTAGAGATGACAGAGGAAGGAAGGCTAGAGCGCCATCCCTTGGGGCAATCTTTAATTTGAGCCACAATTATATTATTATATACAGAGATTAGGCAAGCATCAGGATTTACACAGGTGTTCCTGCAAGGCAGAAGAGGGCTTCATTTCCCTGCCTGAGGAAGGAGAGTCCCTGGAGCAGCCTTTGCTGTGTCCAGGCATCTGTCTTCCCACTGGGGACTTTTGTGGAGTCTGAGCACCACAAAGGCAGAGCTCATCAAGGACCCTTTTTGAGACTCAGAGGCCACCAGCTGTGGCGGCAGGTCTCAGCTTTGTCAGTGATTAGCTGCCTGGCAGGGAAGGCTCTTCCAGCTCTCTCGTTTCTAGAGTCTTTGGTGGATTGGCACAGTCTAATCTGGCCCCTTACTGAGTGGGACACTTGCAACTCCAAGCAGAAGAAAGGGGCGAACACCCCCTCCACTCCCCGTACTTTCCAAAGCAAAGGATTTAACATTTGTGTTTGCAGAACTCAATTTTCTGTAGCCCTTGTCAGCTGCTACTTTAAGCTGTGTGCCTTCTTGTTTTTGGGTTACTGCCTAGGAGAGAGCAGACTCGGCCACCACTCCTCTCCCACTTCTTTCTTTGGGTTTTTTTTTTTTTTTTTTTTTTTTTTTTTTTTTTGTACAAGTTCTGTCAATAACAGTCCCTCAGGTTTGGTGAATTAACATTGTCCCACTTGGCTGTCTTCTCAGTACAACAGAGGACGTATACAAACACACCAGCTCTGACTTTTAGCTTAGCAAAGATGCCAGGGGTTGAAGAACTTTGGACCTGTAGTTGGTAAAAAAAAAAGCCAAAATTAATGAATCAGACCTTCCCTAGCCTGTGCACCTTGTCTCCTACTTGGTAACAATGGTTTATCCTTACAGAAATTCATCACTCAGCCAGACAGTGATGGGGCAAGCTTTTTCCCCAGCACTTGGGAGGCAGAGAAAGGAGGATCTATCTCTCTGAGTTCAAGGCCAACTTGGTTTACAGAGCCAGTTTCAGGACAGCCAAGACTGAGCAAAGAAACCATGACTCGAGAAATAAAACAAAACAGAACACCCCAAAACATTGTGCACATTATGTTCTTGGAATGAAAGCTTTATTAACTGTTAGCTTATAAGAATCATTGTGTGGGGTTTGTGTACATATACATGTACACAGAGGCCAGAGGTCAACTTTGGCATCATTCTTCAGAGCTACTCACCTTATTTTTAGAGACAGGGTCTCTCGATAGGACTTGGAGCTCATTGGTTAGGCAAGGTTGACTAGCCAGCAATACCCAATGGCTGATCTTTCTCTGCCTTTCCCGTAAGGGGATTACACATATAAACCACCATGTACAGAATTTTTTTTTTTTTTTTTTTTT
>JADRCD010224333.1:11851-22547 GCA_019843815.1 Montemys delectorum | reverse complement strand
AAAAAACACTTGTCAATGTTTATATTTGAGATTACACTAAACTTTAAACTTTCTCTGGTTATTTGCCAACCATTATCAGCCATTATCAGAATAGAAACTTAGAGTTTCTATTCTCTGGTGTTCAGTTTCACAGGCTGAGTTCATTTCACGTATGTAATTTAATTTTAGGATTTTTGTGCCAATAAATAACTCCAAAGCAACTTTAGGCAAAATTAAATGAGTGCGTATTCTATTTATATTCTGGCACCCCAATTTGGTGATGAAGAATCAATTTTATTTCCTTTAATATTTGCTTAAAACTGAACTTAGTGCAGACACCCATTATCCTAGTCCTGAAGAGGCTGGGGCAGACAGGTGTAAATGTGTAAACATCAGATCATTTTAGAGCCAAGTGATTTATTTTAAGTTTTTGGCGTAAGGTTGATGAAAAACATATTTCCATAAAGTCCCTAAGCAAAAGGGAAAAATAGTTTAGCCTAGAAGAAGTGGTGGTCTTAGAGTAAGAATCTCGAAGTGCCATCCAAGAACCTAAGGGAATGATCCAGCCTGCTGGAGAGCCGCTGGCCACAACAAGCTTGTGTGGCTACGGACCAATTTCCTTCTTGTGAATTTTACACTTTCTATGTTTCCTTTCAGCATAACTCTCCATCTGGTGATGAAAGTTCTGACTACAGCCTAGATTCAGATGTTGAACATATGCAGAGTTCCCATAGGAAAAGAACGAGCTTCTATAAGGATTATGATGTTCCTTTTTCTCAGGTATTGCTTTTTTATATTATGTGATGGAACATGTATAGTATAAAATATACCTTGTAACTACATTTCAATATGTGATTTAGTGGTATTAAATATATCTGCAGAGTTTGGCCATCACTGTGGTCCATCTGCAGAATTTTTTATCCACCTGATACAGAAATCCTGTACCTTGGAGGCAGTCCTGTTCCTCAGCCCTCACTTTCTGTCTATGAATTCCAGGGTCCTTGTATCAAATGCTCTTTGTCCTTTGGATATGGCTGTGTTACTCAGCATGTGTTCAAGATTCATTTAGGTTGCAGCCTAAATTAAAATTTCATTCTTTTAAAGACTAAACAGTATTCCATTGTTGTATTTGCTAATTTTTGCTTTTATGTCCATCTGCTGAGGGGCCCTGCACTGCTTGCACTTTGTGCTGGTTAAAATTCGTGTAAAACTGTCTTTAAAACCTTTCTGCATTTCCTTGGAATATATGCCTAATAGTGAAATTGTTGGTGTTTTTTACCTAACTTCCTGGGGACCCTTCAGGCTGTTTTTCATAGACTGCACCATTTTGCATCCCCATTAGGAGTGCTGAGGCAGCTTCTCTGCGTCCTTGACAGTGCTTGCTCTTTTCTGTTTTTATTGACAGTGGGGAGTAAAAAGGGAATGTTCAGGGAGCATTCATCGGTTGTTTGTTTATTGTTGTTTTTTGTGTGTTTGTTTGTTTTTGGCATTGCCTTTTTAAGGTGGAAATTACAAGTTTAAATTGCATATTGTTTAGAAATAACCGGAAAATGTGTTTTTTTCATGTTATCGTGTATTTGTTGGATACATGTTACAAATTCCCAACTCTTTGAAAATAAAGAATGCACTATGTATCTGGTTTACTGGAGCTGGTGTTTGTGTGGAGTGTGTAATAGACATTTTCAGAGTCTGAAGGCTAGAAGTCACTGTTCAAGGTGCTAGCAGGGTTGGTTTCCAATGGCAGCTATGTGGAAGTCTGTTTAGGCCTCTCTCTCTCTCTGGTTTATAGATAGGTGCATTCTCACAGCTTTGCCTTCATCTGGTCATGCTCCTGTGTACTACAACCCCTGGTGCCCTTGAATGCACAGATCATCTCTCTTTACAAGAACACCAGTTAAATTGTGTTAGAGCTTATTTTTAAGGCCTTTTTAAGGCCTTATCTCCAAATGAAGTCACACTCTGAGATACTAGGGGTTACGACTTCTGCACAGGAATTTGGGAGGGATACACTCCAACCTGTAGTGCACTGAAGCACTTCATTCAGCATGAATTCAAATTTGGAATTCATATATGGACGTTGGTCTCTTTAAATGCAAAACTCATTTGGAATGTTTTAAAAATGAATGGTAGGATAGTTGCTTAGCATACTCTGGTGCTATCCCCAGCTCTAGAAAAGAAAACAGACATAAGACAACACTTTCCCTGTTTCTTAAATATGTGCATTGTATGACCAAAGTCCTTATATACGTATTAATTAATCTTATATTAGAAAAGCACTATTCTTACCTACAAGAACTTTATTCTTTTTCTTAATTTGATAGTACCAATTTCTTTTGAGTTTAGAAACAAAATTAGCCTGTTTTGTTGTATGTATTATCCTTTTTATTGTCTTTTTTAAATTTTGATTTTGTTATTTTGTATGTACATTTTTACACTGTGTACATGCAGTTCCCCCAGGGGACAGAAGAGGGCTGGAGTTACAGATTGTTATAAGATGCCATCTGGGTGCTAGAGACTGGTCCTCTGGAAGAACAGCGAGTGGCATTAACTGCTAAGCCATCTCTCTACCCCTATTCTTTTTTTTTTAAAGATTTATTTATTTATTATATGTGAGTACACTGTAGCTATCTTCAGACACACCAGAAGACGGCATCAGATCTCATTATGGATGGTTGTGAGCCACCATGTAGTTGCTGGGATTTGAACTCAGGATCTTCAGAAGAGCAGTCAGTGCTCTTACCCGCTGAGCCATCTCTCCAGCCCTCTACCCCTATTCTTTGTCTGTGTGTGCACAAATGTACATGTGTTGCAGATGCATTTGTACCTGTGTAGTATACATGAAAGCCAGAAGTCAACTTTGACTTTCATTTCTCAGTCACTATCACCTTGCGTTTTTTGTTTTTTTTTTTAAGATTTATTTTTAATGATGTGTAGATGTGGGGAAGGTGTGTGCACATTAGTGCTATGGTGGCTAGAGGTATTAGTTCCCTGGAACTGTCTAACGTGAGTTCTCAGAATCAGACTCAAGCCTCTGGAAGGGCAGTGAAAGTAGGGTATGGAAGTCACTCGTGACTGTTGTGTTGAGGTTAATGTTTGCATCTATTAACACTTGTTTTATGAGATGAGGTTCACTTGTGTTTAGAATTGTGATGTCCTCTTGACGGATTGTCCCTTATTCAGTATCTTTTTTTCTCTTCCTGGCTGTCCTGGAACTCATTCTGTAGACCAGACTGTCCTGGAGCTCACTCTGTAGACCAGGCTGGCCTGGAGCTCACTCTGTAGACCAGGCTGGCCTGGAAGTCAGTCTGTAGACCAGGCTGGCCTCGAACTCAGAAATCCGCCTGCCTCTGCTTCCCAAGTGCTGGGATTAAAAGCGTGCGCCACCACTGCCCAGCATATTTGAACTTTCAATGTTTGATATATGCATATTTTTTGTATTCTCCCTAAGCTCCTTTACTATTTTCTTTTATTTTTAGAAAGGCCTTTGTAAGTGTTACTGGTCTGAGAGGAAAGGTAACCTGTATCTCGGAGCCAGAGAATATCACAAAATCACACTGCACAACAAACCTCATTCAAGAGATTTATTGGGAAAGACACATGAGGGTTGGCTGACTCTTCTCAGGCGAGAAGCAGCAAAGAACAGAGTGGGAGGCAGCTTTGTGTAGCGTTTCTAGAGGTAGAGCTTTCCAGAGTGGGGATTGGTGAGACTTCAAGCCCTGAAATAGAGCTCAGGCTTTTTATTCTGTAGGGAGGAGCTTACCCACTTGTGCCTGCAGGGGCTGGGTTTGTCCTTTAGAGCTGATGTAGTGTTCTGTGGGCAGAGCATGATTGTTGGAGGTCCAAGTCAGGGCCTGGCCATCATGCCTTGGGGCCTCGAGGGGCTCATACCTTTTCCTGTGGAAAGGATTTATATGTGGTGACATGAATTTCAAAGTATCTTTGTGCTTACTACTATTGGGATACAGAACATGGAAAATAAAAGTATAATGCTTAATAATATAAGTGGCATTTAATATTAAATTCACTATTAAATATGGTCACATGGAAATACTAATGTAATCAGGACTAATAACTCTCTTCTATTCTTCATTTTCCTAGCTCTTTTGGTGAAAAAGATACTCTATGCTGCTATCATTAGTTGAACATTTCTGATGATGATTGTCCATTTTTCCCTAGCATAGACGTATATCAGGAAGTTATATGACATCAAAGAAGAGTCAACATAACAAAAAATTTAACAGTAAAGACTATGCTGAGTCCAGTTTCTACAGTGATGACTACTTTGGTAACTACAGTGATGACAACTTTGGTAACTATAGTAACCAGGAAGGAGAAGAAGATTTCTCCAGTCAGCTGAAATACTATAGACAATCCCAGGAATCCTCAGGGTCATCATTCTCTAAAGAATCAGGGAAGAAACTAAGAAGTAAAGGAAGCCCACCAGGTGAGTTAAGTCAGTTTGTAGTAGAATGCGAGAGCCATATAGATTGTTTGTCTGAGAATGCGAGAGCCATAGGTTTTTTAGCTCCTTTTCTTTTTTTTTTTAAACTTTTTTTTTTTTAAGATTTATTTACTATTATAATTAAGTACACTATAGCTGTCTTCAGACGCACCAGAAGAGGGCATAAGATCTCATTATGGTTGGTTGTGAGCCACCATGTGGTTGCTAGGATTTGAACTCAGGACCTTCGGAAGAGCAGTCAGTGCCCTTACCTGCTGAGCCATCTCATCAGCCCTCTTAGCTCCTTTTCAAGATTAGCTCATTCTTGTGGTTTCTAAATTCATGTTTCTTTATGGTATAGACCTTGAGGCTAAACATATGTAAATGTATCAATCTATATGCTATCTTAATATTTCAACTAGAAAGGTAATTCTAATATTTTAGACGTATATAACATTACAATAAAATAAATTTAACGCCAGCACACAGTTTTCTCTGTTATGCTGTTTATTAACTTATATTTTAACTGAGTAAAGAAAGAGTATTGGGAAGCTGTTCTTATTTAGTCTTTAAAATACGGCAGTCGCCTTTACCATGTAGATGTAAATAGGGCCATAGACATCCTTTAAGAATGAAATTAGAATATAACTTTTCCCAAAGATTTATATTTCATGCATATAAGTATTTTGTCTACATGAATGTATATGCTTACCCTTACAGGCCAAAAGAGAGCACTGGATCCCCAGAATTGAAATTACAGATAGCTATGTACCACTCTGTGGGTGCTGGGAATAGAACACTGGTCTTTTGTAAAAGCAGCAAGTGATCTTAGCACTAAGCCATCTCTCTAGCCCCCAATAAAAATATAAATTAAAGAAAGTTCTACATTTTATCTCCTATATTGGGGTGTGTGGTTCCTGGAGAGACCAGGTCAGGTTATCAGCTGATAATAGAAAATGAAGAAGCCACTACTATACCCTTAATGCTTTAGTATTTTGGGTATATATTCTCCATAATTTTTCCAATCTATTTATTTTTCCTCTTGATTTATTTGAGACAGTTTCTCTATACAGCCCTGGCTGCCCTGGATCTTGCTCTGTACACCAGGCTGGCCTTGAACTTAAAGATCTGCCTGCCTCTGCCTCTGCTTCCTGAATGCTGGGATTAAAACATATATCAGCATACTCCAATCATATTTTAAAATACTTATATTTATTTTATGTGTTTTGCCTGCATATATTATGTACCAAATGTGTACAGTGCCCTTGGAGGCCAAAAGAGGGTATCTGCCCTTCTGGAACTGGATTATACAAAAGGTTGTAAGCTGCCATGTGGATGCTAAAAATTGAACCTGAGTCCTCTGGAAAAACAGCCAGTGCTCTTAGCTACTGAACCATCTCTCCAGCCCCCATCATTATTTTTAACAACAACAAAATTATACATATAACATTTTTCTTTCTAGCTATGAATAATATCCCAGTTACTCCTGAATTAACAAGTAGCTTTTAACACCAACGTTCTATTAAATTAGTAAATGTGCCAAATAGTAGCTCTACTACAATTGAAGCAGATCATTAGACTGGTTTGGTAGGATGGTAACTATTTGGGAATTACTTTTCACCCAGTTTCCCCAAAATTTTATGATTGATCCTGCAAAAACTGTATTTATACATATCTGAGAAAGTATCTTGTCAATCATATTTTTACTTAAGAATGAATTATCGGGGCTGGAGAGATGACTCAGTGGTTAAGAGCACTACCTGCTTCTGCAGAGAACCCAGGTTCCATTCCCAGCTCCCACATGGCAGCTCACGACTGTCTGTAACTTGAGTTCCAGGGGATCCAATGCCTACATCTGACTTTTGAGGACACCACACAATCATGTGGTACATATGCATACATACAGGCAAAACACTCAAACAATAAAATGAATAAATCTAATTTAAAAAAAGAGTAGGTTTTAAAGGGGGATGGTTGTGCACACCTTTAATCCCAGTAGCAGAGGCAAAGGCGAGAGACTATCTGTGCATTCAGTGGCAGCCTGGTCTATGTACTGAGCTCCAGAACAAACAAGGACTGCATGAGACCCAGTCAAACAAAACACAACAAAGAGAATGACTTGTTAACCACATGTGGTGGGTTAGCGATAATAGATGAGAAGATCACTAGGAGTTCTAGGGCAGCCTGGCCTACAGGATGATACCTGGCCTCAAAACAAAGACAGATGAACAATATTAATTATGAAAAGCAAATTTCCACAATTTAAATTGTCACACACATACATTTTTAGCCATATATCATTTGAAAAGATGATGCACCAATATTTATAACTGTACATATAAAAGTGTGCCGCATTCTCTAAATTCCTATCAGCACCAATTCTCATATTTTTTGAGCTAGAAATCAGTATGCTCTTCTTTTGCTATTTATTCATTTCTAGATTCGTTATTTTTAAGTGTATTTGTGTGTGTGTATGTTTGTGTATGTGTATCTGCATGTGGATATGTGCATATGAGTTCAGGTGCCCACAGAGGCCAGAAGAGGGCATCAGATCCTCTAGAGCTGGAGTTAAGGATGGCTGTGAATTACCTAACATGGGTGTTGGGAACTGAATTCAGACCTTCTACAAGAACAGTATGTGCTCTTAAATGCTGAGCCATTTTTCTAGCTTTCTTTGATTTCTTCTAGTAAAGTAAAACGTTTCACATATTTATTTATGTCATAGGTCATTGGAAAAGCTTATGAGTTCAGTATAAATGATAAAATATAAAAATCATGTGGTAATTTATTATCCAGTTTATGTTGTTTGTTTTGAGACAGGGTCTCGTTATATAACCCTAGCTACCCTGGAACTCTGGTTCTAGGTTGTCCTTTTGCCTCAGCCTCCCAAGTTTTTTAAATTGGACATCTTTTCAGATGCTTGCTTGCTTTATTTATTTATTTATTTATTTATTTATTTTGTAGTGCTAAAGATTGAACTGAAGGTCTTGTGTGGCAGGCAAGCAGGGAGCTGTATCCCTGGAGCATCCTTTTAGATACTTTTAGGGCACAGCATCTTACTATGTAGCCCACTGTGTAGTCTAAAACTTGTGTTCCTCCTACCTCAGCCTCTGAAGTGCTAGGATCAACTTCTGTGATGCTAGAAAGACACTTTAAAAAATAACATTTTCAAAAATAAACAACTATGTGTATATATGGAAATTGTTAGCAGACTAAAGTAACATTTTCAAAAATAAACAACTAGTGAAGATATATGTATATATATATGGAAATTGTTAGTAGAAGTCTGCCTTGCTGCAGATAAATGCCATTGGTATCTATATCTTTCTCACAATATGAATATAATGTTTAGTTTTCTTAAAAACAGAAAGCTTGTTAATCATCTTATCCCAAGAGGGTGAGGAGAGAGACAAGAGTGGCTTCTTTAGGCATGGCTACTTTTAAGCCTCTTGTCCTGTGTAACATACACTTCCATCTTCTGAGCAAGAAGCAGTACTCAGAAGGTAGAGATGAGTTAACTCTCCAGCTGGCTCTTATGGGAAAGAAGGATGAATTACTGTAGATTGCTTAAAATAAAACAAATGTATTAGTGGCTGGCTCAGCGGTTAAGAGCTCTTCCAGAGGTCCTGAGTTTAATTCCCAGCAACCACATGGTGGCTCACAACCACCATGGGATCCAGTGCCCCCTTCTGGTGTGTCTGAAGACAGCTGCAATGTACTCACATAGATAAAATAAATAAATCTTTAAAAAAAAAAAAAAAACAACTTTCTTTTCCTCCCCCTCCTCATCTTCCTCTTAAAACAAAAAACGTAGCTAAGCAATCCAGAGAAGACAAACCTTAATCCGTATTCCTCCATGATCTCTGCTTCAGTTTCTGCCCACACCCATATTCCTGCTTTAAGTTCCTATTCTGTTTGACCTTTCCTAATGGTAGACTGTAAGTGTAAGAGAAAATAAAACCTAAAAAAATGTATTGGTACTTGTAAGCTAATGTTAGTTACACTTGCTTTTCTATAATATTTGAAGTAAATTTTAACTTTTTTAGGTACTGAATATCGGATTAAAAGTTTTGATGTTGGTCATGGGCATCTTTTGCCGAAAAAAATCAGAAGAAAGGAACACTGTGGGGCACGAGTCATTAAAGGGCCTCATGTCTTTTCAGGAATGGATGACTTTCAAGAGGTACTGAGAACTTATGTGGAAGGAGGAAAAGACATTTTTCATTTTAAATCATTTGATTGTAAAGAAAGCATTGTGGTTGTAATGCTGTTATCTTAATAAGTACAAAACTTTCAGCTAAGATCAAATGAATATAAATAAAATTCTCCCAAAAGAATTTTTTCAATATATCATGGTATTAGTATATAGATACACATTTAAGAGGCTTAGAAATTAAATGAGTGTATGTGAAAAACCTCAAGATAAAATCGATGTGTTTCTGAGCAAAACCATATTCTGTGTTCCTCTTTCACTGTGTTTTCTTTCCCTTGGATCATTTTCCTCAGTGCAGATAGCAGTGACAGGGTGATGGTGCCTCAGTGGCCAAGAAGCAAGGTGGTGTAAGTTAATTTACTTATCAGAGGTAGAAGCATTGAAAAGAAAGGGCATATAAATGATCAGAAAGATGAACGTAATTACTTTTCATGTAACAGTTACTCAACAAATACCTATTAAATTGAGCTGAATTCTGAATATGTGCATTTCAGCAGCTCTGCCTTGGAAGTTATCTAGTTCCTGTATTCTGTTATGGTTCTAGCTTTGATTCCGTTAGATTGGGGTAAGGGTGGACTTTTAAATGTTCTCATTCCATTTTATATATTTTGTGCTGATGGTGACAGTACATGTGGAGGACAGAAGGCAACTTGCAGAAGCTCTCTTCCCATCATGCAGATTCCAGAGGGCCTGGGGTTTGGTACAGGAGCCTCTGCCACCAGCCTGTCACACAGGTCCCAGAGTGGACAGTACTGGAAGGCAGCAACCTTAGGTAACCTATGTGCTGTAGCAGTTAAAAGTACTACTGCTGTTGCCCAGGACACAGATGCAATTCCCAGCACCTACGCGGCAGGCAGCTCACAACCACCTATAACTCCAGTTCTAGGGCATCTGACATCCTCCTCTGCCCTCTTCAGGCACCAGGGACAAACATGATGGACATATATACTGTAACCAAAATGCTCATACATATGAAATACAAATAAGCACGTCTTTAAAAAGAAATTAAAATGCTTGCTTTTCCAGTGGCTAGTTAGATAATAGGCACAGGTTTCTTACTGTGTACTACTTAGAATACTATTTAAGGGTATATTCACAAGTTTGATCTAAAAATAAAAATACCACAGAAATATCTGAACCCCTATGCTTATTGCTGTTTTATTCACTATCGTAAAGAATTGGAATCAACCTGGTTGCCCATCAACAGATGAACAGGTAGTGAAAATTTGGAATATATAAAAATTGATACTAGTCAGTTCTAAAAAAGATATTTTAAGATTTATTTATTTTATTTTATGTATGTGAGTGTACTGTAACTGTCTTCAGACACACCAGAAGAGGACATTGGATCTCATTACAGATAGCTATGAGCTACCATGTGGTTGCTGGGAATTGAGCTCAAAACCTCTGGAAGAGCAATCACTTCTCTTAACCACAGAGCCATCTCTCCAACCTCCAGTTCTAAAAAAATTTAATCACAAAATTTACAGGAAAATAGGAGGTGTACACTGTGCAATGTGAAACTATCCCACAAAATTTCAGAAAAAAAACCTGAGCATTCACCCACATGTGGAATTTAGCCAATAATACGTACATCTATGAAAACAAAGTATAGTAGGACATGTAGAAAAGAGGATAAGAAGAGACACATATTAGGGGAAGAGCAATGACTGAGTACAAGAATGACTTTCAGTTTACATGGTGGACCTTCTTTGAGACAGGGTATCTCATTTGGCCTGGAATCTCTTGATTAGGTTAGCTAGCTGGCCAGAGAACCCTAAGAATCTGCTTGTGTCCACCTCTCCAACAGTAGAATTATAGGTCCAAACCACCATGTCTGAGTTTTTACATAGGTTCTAGAACACAAATGTAGGTCCTAATGCTTGTGCCTTATTCACTTTATTGTGATCAAGGCGGTAGAGCCCCTTGTGGGTGGTGCCATCCCTGGGCTGGAAGTCTTGGGTTCTATAAGAGAGCAGGTTGAGCAAGCTAGGGGAAGCAAGCCAGTAAGGAACATCCCTCCATGGCCTCTGTGTCAGCTCCTGCTTCCTGACCTGCTTGAG
>JADRCD010224333.1:0-11751 GCA_019843815.1 Montemys delectorum | reverse complement strand
CTCTCCAACAGTAGAATTATAGGTCCAAACCACCATGTCTGAGTTTTACATAGGTTCTAGGACACAAATGTAGGTCCTAATGCTTGTGCCTTATTCACTTTATTGTGATCAAGGCGGTAGAGCCCCTTGTGGGTGGTGCCATCCCTGGGCTGGAAGTCTTGGGTTCTATAAGAGAGCAGGTTGAGCAAGCTAGGGGAAGCAAGCCAGTAAGGAACATCCCTCCATGGCTTCTGTGTCAGCTCCTGCTTCCTGACCTGCTTGAGTTCCAGTCCTGACTTCCTCTGGTGATCAACAGCCATGTGGAAGTAAGCAATCGATGGCCCAGGACTGAAGGGGCCATGCAAAGGACATGAAAGGAGTTGAGGCTTGGCACCATGAAGACAGTCTATGAGAGGATATTGGTAAAGCCTAGTTACAGCAGTGTTTTGGGAATGCCAGTACCATACAATGACCACCAAGGACAGCAGCAGCAGTGGAGTACAGGCAGCTGGAGCCCAGAAGACAAGATGTGTGCTACAAAGGGCAGAGCTGGAGAGATGACTCAAGCCCTCGGAGGAGCCCAGAAGATTGAGTTGGATCCCAGACATAGGTTTTGCTTTTGATTGTGACTGTGCCCTGATATTTTTTCCCTCTTGAAGGAAGAATGTATTTGAGTGGAGCCCACAGTTAAGAGACTTTGAATTTTAAAAGATATTGGACATTTTAAATTGATTGAACTTTTAATATGTAAAGACTGTGGGACTTTAGATCTTGGGGATGAATAAGAACATAAGGGTTGAGGCTTAATAGTGATGTGTTTGTGTGTCAAGTTGACAAGGGGTCAATTGTACTGGCTGTTTTTGTGTGCCAACTTGACACAGGCTGGAGTTATCACAGAGAAGTGAGCTTCAGTTGGGGAAGTGCCTCCATGAGACCCAGCTGTGGGACATTTTCTCAATTAGTGATCAAGGGGGTAGGGTCCCTTGTGGCTGGTGCCATCCCTGGGCTGGAAGTCTTGGGTTCTATAAGAGAGCAGGCTGAGCAAGCCAGTAAGGAACATCTCTTCATGGCCTCTGCATCAGCTCCTGCTTCCTGATCTGCTTGAGTTCCAGTCCTGACTTCCTCAGGTGATGAACAGCAATATGGAAGTAAGCTCAATAAACCCTTTCCTCCTCAACTTGCTTCTTTGTCATGATGTTTGTGCAGGAATAAAAACCCTGACTAAGACACTGACTGAGCATCTCTCCAGCCCTGAGAATTTATGATTCCAGGAGCATGCAAGAGCCCACAGTAAAAGGCAAAATAATCAAATTAGAAAGAATGAAGAAACAGTGGATTAATATTATGTTCAAGGGATAGTTCATGCTTGAAAAACATTTTTTATAAATTTTTGAATTAAATAATTACATTTAGCTTACTTCAATGATATATTCTGCCTCCTTATTCCGTCTTACACTTATAGTGGAAGTTGAATAGGAAATAGAAACTACTGCAACAAGTAGTGCTGTGAAGTTTCTTCTCCTCCTCCTCCTCCTCCTCCTCCTTCTTCCTTTTCCTCTTCTTCTTCCTCCTCCTCTTCTTCCTTCTTCCCTTTTCTTTCTTCTTCCTTCCTCCTTTTTTCTTTCTTCCCTTCTTTCTTCCTTTGTTCTTCCTGCTCCTCCTCCTTCACCTACCCTTCTTTCTCTTACCTTTTAAATTGGATGATAACTTGTGAGCTCTGTTCTTTCTTCTCTTAAGAAAGTGCACAGACACCACAATGTACAAACCTCTCATCCCTACCATCCAGAAACATACACCTGTAGCTTTTCTGGCTTATTTTTTTTTTCTTTTTACTGCTTTGTGTGTTTTCTTCCTGGGTTCTTCTCCTAACTGTCCCCTAACAATATCTTCTCTGGTTCAGCTCAGCTTCCCCTGTCTCAATTGTTACCAGCTGTCTTCTCTTGTCACTCTGCTCTCTGACCCTACTCTTCTGTCTCCTGGAACTTCCTCTTTACTAACCCTAAATCCTAGCCCCCTTCTCTCATCTCGGCCTCTGCTGCCTTTTTATATTCTCTCCTGTTCCCACAATTTCAAGAGGTGATTGACACTGAAGGTCATAGGGTCCTTTAAAGAGCGAGAAATCATGCTACAAGCACTGAAATGGGAAGTAAATAATTTCAGTCATTAGCTTTGCCTTTATTTATTACTGTAAATTGGGCCAGGTTTTTGTTCATGAAGTCCTACAAGCAATTCTTGTATCCTAAGGTTGTTTTTTTGTAACATGATTTCATTATGTCTGTGGAATATTCTACTGCCTTAATGCATCGTAGCATTGTTTATTGGTTTCCTAGTTTTGTATATATTCAGAGTTTTCCATTTTAAGAGATTTTGCAGTAATTGTTGTAAATAAATTTTTGTGTATGCTTCCCTGTTCTTAGACTAATTCTGAAAAGTCAAAATTCTGTATTTCGCAGTGATTTAGCTATTTATTTTTGTGGTGTTGGGGATTGATCCCTTGGACCTTGGCACCACTAGGTGGGCTTTGACATGTTGAGCTGGAGCCCCGGGGTCACGGTGGGTGTTTTAAAGTTTTAAAGCTTATGATGTATCTGTCAACAAATGAGAGCCTATATGAAGTTTAAAGCCTTTTATAATTTTATTTTTAAAATATAATCAAAAGAAAAAAGGCTCCCTTGCACCCAGTAGTAATAATAAACAGGACTACCAGAAGCATATATCCCCAGTTAAGTGAGTAGAATCAGTATGTCTAATCTTGATTACTATTAATAGCCAATTTAAACTGCTTTCCATACCTATGTAACTATGTCTTAATACCTATTTATATTTTATATCTTACATTGAAGTGAATTTTTTCTTGCAGTACAGCAAACCAGGGAAAAAGTGGAAAGCTATGACTCAGGAGTTTATTAACCAGCACACAGTGGAACACAAAGGAAAACAGATCTGTAAATACTTCCTGGAAGGGAGATGTATTAAGGTAAATGTTAATGTAAAGAGTATGATAGATCATTCTAACTTTCAAAGTAATCTTCAGAATTTAGTCCTTTGGGGAGTGTTTTTTCTTTCATTGTTCATAGTTGCAATAATGCTAGGTTTTTAAAATGTGCCTTGTGTGAAATTACTGTATATACAAACTCATTTAATTGTATTCTGAGATGGCAGCAGTTGGTAGAAAATAGATCTTACTTGACAGATATGTTAACATTTGTGACAGATACAGTTGTGGTTATCTGATAGTGCAGCATACATCTTCATGGTCTAGATGATACATGGTAGTTTAATCTTTATAGCTGGCCTACTAGTGAGTTGTTGCTAGACATGACATCAAAAGGTTAAGTAAATTCCCATGCTACAGCTAAAAATGGTGGGTACTGGTCGGACACTAGCAGAATCCTGAGGCTACATGCATGCTTGTGGAGGACATGAGAGGGATTATCTGCATCGTTCATAGCTCAGTATCTAAAATGAAAGATAGTGACCAGAAGGAACACATGGAGAGAACATAACTGAATTCTTTCTGCTTTTTTGTTTGTTTAAACAGGGAGATCATTGTAAATTTAATCATGATGCAGAACTGGAGAAGAAAAAGGAGGTCTGCAAATATTATTTACAGGGATATTGTACCAAAGGAGAGAACTGCATTTATATGCATAATATCCTTTATAGAAATTGTGTATTAACCAGTATACTGATATTTTGTCATTGTGGTTTTTAAAAAAGTTATAAATATAATCTAGAAATCCTAGCTTGGTTTTAAATTAAAAGTGACACACACATATAAACCCAGTCTTGACAGTCTCTGTGCTTAAGATGGGCAAAGTGCCCAGGAATACAGGAATACATTTCTTTATGACCCAAGAGAATGGAAAACCTTATTTTGATTTAAAAGAAAAAACAGAAGCAATAAAGGAAAGGACTAAAAATTTGACTATACGCAAGTTTAAATTTTTATAACAAAAACCTATAAACTAAATAAAATATTTAAATATGGGAAAATATTTATTTATAAAACTTAGAACAAATACCATTGCTATAAGAATTTCCTAAAGATTAAGAAGATTCGGAGCAGGAGAGAGAGATGATTTATAGAAAGAGAATTATCTAATTAAAAATAAAATGGAAAGATGCTTTATGTCATTCATAGTAAGAGGAATATAATTATAAAGCCATACCAAGATAATGACCAGCAGATTACCAAAAGCCTTGTTTGCTAACAAGGCTATGAGAAGAGAGACACACTGGACTTTTCTTGATGGGGAGATCACAATGGCACACCTTTATCTGTTGTGCTGTTTGGCCTCTAAAAAAGTCTCTATGATATTTAGATATTTAGATATCTGGCAGTATAGTTCATTTCTTTGTTAAAATATAATTTGTTAACTGAAACTGCCTGCAGTTTCACAAACTGGGTTCTCTCAGCTAGGAGGAAATAAGGAACCTGAAATAGAGGGTTTGAAATGCAAAGAGAAAACACGTCCCAATCAAGGATCCACTTTACTCAGAATAAGCCAGGGTGTTTATAGTCACAGGAGAAACCGAAACCAAGTCTCTAGATTATACTGCAAAGAAGGTTCAGGTGCCAAAGTCCCCAGTTCAGAAGATCTTCAGGCAGTGGGCGTACTCAGGCGATGGACGTACTCAGGTGGTAGGCATATTCAGGCGGCTTCAAAGATGAACAGTCAACAGAGAGCATCTGTTTTAGCTCCCAGGTGTTATCCCCCAAGCAGAGGCTGCTGTAAGTCCGATGGCTGAAGTGAAGGGGGAAGGTAACAGCCAGGAAAATACAAATGCATTGTTTTCAAATTTGATTAACATTCTTTAAAAGCCAGGTACTAAATTCTGTTTTTAAAAGTTTCTGTTCTGTTCTTAGAGTTTCATATCATGTGTAAATAAATGGTATTTTATTTCATTTAATTTCATTTTATTTTATTATATGCTATTACTGTTTGTTCTGATTGTTTGTATGTTTTTTGTTTTTGAGACAGAGTCTCACTGCATAGCCCTGACTGGCCTTATACTCACTGTATTGCCAAAGGCTGCCTTAAATTCCTTGGCCTTATAGGATTATAAATGTATGCCACCATGACCTTTATAATTTTAACTATTCAGCAAACCACTACAGTAATGTTAAGTAATAGTGATTGGGGCAGACATAATATTTGTCTTAACATTTTTAAAAAATAAAAGAATATGTATTTTACTAAGTTTTTATTAAATGTTTAAAAAAGATTTTGAATTTACTAGTTTTTGTTTTTTGCATTAGGCAGAATTAATCAGATGATTTTCCTCCCTTGAGTTTGTCATTCTGTTTTTGGTTTGGGTGTTGCTGTTCTTGTCTTTATTTTTTTATTTTTTATTTTTTTAATTTTTTTTGGAGACACTGTGTTGCCCTAGAACTCCAGAGGATATGGGCACCAATCCAGCCTTGAACTCACAGAGACCCACCTGTCTCTGCCTCCCAAGTACTGGGACTAAAGACTTGTACCATCATGCCCAACCTGTCAGACATCTTAAAAATCACACAGATATTTCCCAAATGTATGCCACCCCAAAATGGTACATTTTCACTACATCTAGATTTTTTCTCTCTAGAAATTTTTCACTAAAAGTTCAAGTAAAATTAGTCTGTGGCTTTAATTGTTGTAGGGTTTTGTTTTGTTTTGTTTTGTTTACATTCCAAATGTTTCCTTCCTTCCTGGTCCTTCCTCCATGACTTCTTTACCCTATGGCCCCTCCCCTTTGTTTCTGAGAGGGTGTTCCCCCATCCACCTACCCATTCCCACCTCACCCTACTAGCATCTCCCTTCCCTGGGGCATCAAATATTAAGCGCATCTTTCCCCACTGAGGCCAGACAAGGCCTCTGTTACATATATAGCGGGTTGGTGGCTTAGTCTTTGGGAGCTCTGAGGTGTCTGGGTTGATACTGTTGTTCTTCCTATGGGTTTGCAATCCTCTTCAGCTGTGTTTTTTGTTTTTTGGTTTTTTTTTTTTTTTTTTTTTTTTTTCGAGACAGGGTTTCTCTGTATAGTCCTGGCTGTCCTGGAACTCACTCTGTAGACCAGGTTGGCCTCGAACTCAGAAATCTGCCTGTCTCTGCCTCCCAAGTGCTGAGATTAAAGGCATGTGCCACCACTGCCCAGCTCAGCTGTGTTTTTTTATTTTTAACATGACATGTCCAAACCTCTTTATTTCCTTCGCAGATATAAAAATTCTTCCTACACAATTTTTTGTTCTCTATAATATTTAATTGTTGGAAAGGAATGGTACTTATCTATTAAAAGGCTACAGTGTTTTCTATAACTATTGTAATTGTTTTAAAATACATATGTTTTAGTATAACTCTTAAACCTCATTGAAAAAGCTTCTATTTGTAGTAGGTGGTGATTAATACAGACACATGAATCAAGGCGCAGAAGGTGAGACTGGAAGGCTAGGCCTAAGTGAGGCATGTATGTCCTCTCCACACCCAAGCTCAGGGAGTGTTGGAAGAGTGGGCAGAACAGTATTAAGAGCCAAAGGCAAGAGACAGCCGTGAGGAAGCAGTGTTTCCCAGACATAGCAGGACATTCTTAGCACATGTATTAGCACAGGACAATGTGGCAGCAAGTCCAAGATGTGCTAGCTCAAGCCATGGAGGGGGAGGGAGGCAGACAGGAAGTACCACCCTGAGCTGAAGCTGTGGGCAATTGATAGCAGCTAGGAGAGGAAGAGTCGGTTTTCTTTAAAAGTGTTTTTCTTGGCGGGTCAGCTATGTTCCAGTAGAAAGTTACATCCCAAGAATATATGGACACTCCAAAGTAGACTTGATGTTTTGGTCATTTAGAGGAGGAGCACAAAATTAGGTGGACAGAGAAGAGAGTGTATCTGAGGAGAGTTGAGGGATGAGTGTGAAAGACCCCCAAAGGGAGACTCCCGCTCAAGTCCCGAGAGAACATGTACCCAAGGAACACGAGAGACCATCTTGATGTAAACACATGAGGTTGTTCAATAGCAGAGCTCCGGATCGACATGTATCTCACACAGGAGATAGAGGAATCGATCCCGAAACTCAAAAGTTAAGGGCTTATATAGGAAATAGGGCTAAAGGAACAAAGGAATTAGAATAACTATGCATGATTGGTCACTACAAATATTAACTAGTTAGTGTACATGCAGACCAGAGTGGAAAATTCCTAAGAGGGGGGTGCTATTTGGGAGTTTCTGGCTGACCTTAAACTATATCTAAGGGGACCAGATGGCCCATTGCCCAGGCACGTCCTTGTATGTCTGGGCCCCGGACATGTCCTTGGGATGTCTAACAGCTTGCTTGCTTTTATTCAGGCTTGTTTGGACATTCACAGACTTGGTACAGGCTTGGCCCACTGAGTTTTTCTCCAGCCTGTAATCATTCACAAGCTTCAAACTTAATTTCTCCTTTCAAGTGTTGTCAAAACATTCTGAGTGGAATTCTCAAAGAACTAATAAAATGAGAAAAGTAAAAGTATGTAGTTATAGAATAAGAGTTTAATTTTTTTAATGTTTTCCATTATTAAAATAGTGATCTATAATAAGTTATTAGGTTTGATTACAAATTCTTCATTACAGTAGATACTAGTAGAGTTGGATTGATTTAGCTTTTTTTCTTGTGGTAGGTCTTAAATGAGATATTTTCTCAACAGTTTTTAAGAAGGTATAGCATGTAAATGTTGATTGTAGGTACAATGTTGTATAGCAGATACCTGGAAGCTAATCATCTTTGTAACAGTTCCTTTTTTTTTTTTTCTTGGGCCTGGGATGGTGGCTCAGTAGAGTGCTTGTTGTGCAAGCCTGAAGAAGCTGAGCCAGCTCTCCAGCACCCATGTACAAGCTGGGAGCAGTGTCATGTGTGTGGAACCCTAGTGCTAGGGGATGGACAGAGACAAATAAATCCCTAGAGGTCAACTGGACAGCCCATGTAGCTGAGTGATGAGCTCTAGGTTCTATGATAAACTCTGTCTCAAAAACTAAGGTTGAAAGTGATAGAGGAAAACACTCCATGTTAACCTCTGACTGCCGCATGTACAGGCAGACGTGCACACACAGATCCACACACTCACAATTACCCTTGATTTTACTTGATTCATTCCTTAATACTTTTGTTTATGTGAGTTTCCTTGCAAGTTCTATCATAGTGGAGCAAAGTGCTACCAAGGAGACAAGTGTAAGTTTTCCCATGATGATCTGACTAAAGAGACAAAGAAACTTTTGGACAAAGTAAGTAGTGTTTTTATACCATTGATTAGAAATTTGTTAGAACTTTTCTTATACTTTACTTAAATCATATCTTATAAAGAGTGTTAGTTTGCTAGAAATTGAACTGTTATAGGTTTTGTCCTATTAATATAGGTTATTGTAAAATAGAATTATTGGTCTAGGAATTTGAGAATATTTTAATCTGATCAGAATCTATTTTATTCTGACCCTAAAAAAAAAAAAAATTTACTTTGACCAATACTCCAAACTGTTACAAGAGATCAGGTTTTTATAGAAACCTGGGATTTTATCCAAAGATTGAAAATAAGGGCTTATGCATATGCAAGGTCCTATGCATATGACACACTTAGCCAAAGAAGTGTGTCAGCTCCTGTGCAGTAGAGTTACAGATGTTTGTGAGCTGCCATGAGGATGATGGGTCCTTTGGAAGAGTAGCCAGTACCCTTAACTACTAGCCATTGGTTCAGCCCTTGGTTCTCTATTTTGCTTAGTTCATATAATAGCTTTTTTTTATTGCTTATATCTCTTCCCATAATGTATCAGATTTCAATCATGTATACACCCAATTATGCATGCACATAAATAAGATGGTAAACAGAGTTCTCCCTAAAAGTTTACTTGAAAGACAGTTTGCTTTAATTTGCATGTACCTAAAACCAGTTGATGTAGGATCACTCCTATTTCTCACATTAAACATTGAGAATACACTTGAATAAAAGCTGTCTAAATTTGAGTGTTACTAGGATTAGAGAATCTGTATTATTGTTCAGAGATGAGAGTATATGTGGGCAAGCAGATGGGAATCTTAGGGGTTTCTAAGGTTGTAATTTGGAGATGAGTGTGTATGTGTAATACATGCAGGTAAAGGAGCTAGGCCAGGTGCTTTGTTATAAGAGAGAAAGAGAGACAGAGGCAGAGAGACAGACAGACACACACAGACAGAGACACAGAGAGACAGACAGAGACAGAGACTCTGTGTGTCTGTGATATGTATCAAAACCAAAAAAGGTTCTAGACTAAATTATATCCTATGTCTGATTGCTGTAAAACCATTCTGGAATTCATTCTATATATTGAAAAGAGTTACCTATTTCAGATTAATTTAAACTTTAGTGTTAATTTTTTTCTTTTTAACAAAAGTATCATGCTGAGGTCTTTAGTTTTAACTGTGAGGAAGAAAGCTCATTCTGAAGCACTAACATTTACAATTGTTCAGGTGCTGAATGCTGATGAAGAACTTGTAAATGAAGACAAAAGAGAATTAGAAGAACTTAGAAAGCGCGGCATAGCACCTCTCCCCAAACCACCCCCGGGAGTTGGGCTTCTCCCGACCCCATCAGAGCATTTTCCCATTTCTGATCCTGAAGACGATTTTGAGACAGATCTTTCTGATGATACGAAGAAAATTCCATCTCTTTTTGAAATAGTTGTAAAACCTACTGTGGACTTAGCACATAAAATTGGAAAGAAGTAAGTTAATCCATCAAAATGGCAGCACTTTCCCCTAAATCTCGGCATTTAGATAACAGAGTATTCCAAGTCATTCACATGGTTAAACTTAGGTAGAACAGCAGTTGCCTGCCTGGTATGAGGCTGTTCCATCTCTTTTCTCTTTGCTCTTACCCTTCTTTCCTGTCCCAGTGATTTTCTAAGCAGAATTCTTGCACAACTTTAGATCCTTTGCCATATAGTAACTTGAGGGGCATTGAGGGGTGGGGTGACATTCCTTCCCCCTGGTTATGAGCTTGCATTTTCAAATGTCTTCAGTACATTTGGTTGTTTCTGAGGGTATTTCCTTAAGGTAGTAGAGGAACACCTCTGCATCTAGTTTAAATTTTCTTTTTTTCTTTTCGAGACAGGGTTTCTCTTTGTAGCCTTGGCTGTCCTAGAACTCACTCTGTAGACCAGGCTGGCCTTGAACTCAGAAATCTGCCTGCCTTTGCCTCCCAAGTGCTGGGATTAAAGGTGTGCGCCATCACTGCCCGGCCCCAATTTAAATTTTCTAACCAGGCCATTCCAGCCCTGATTCCATCCTTTAATACTTGTATACCCAGGTCTTCTAATCCTGAATGCCCAGGAAGGAACACCACAACTAATGTGAGCCAGTAAGAGTATTTCAGTTAACATTAAGAAGAAAGCCAGATGTGGTAGTGAAGTGCTTGTAATGTCAACATGGAAGCTGTGAGGTGTGCTGCTTAGTTTTTGGTCAACTTGATACAAGCTAGAGTCATCTGGGAACAGGAAACCTTAGAGAAAAGGCCTCCATCAGATGGGCCCATAGGCAAGACTGGAGGAACATTTACTTGATTAATGATTGATGTGGGAGGACCTACCCCACTGAGGGTGATGGCACCCTTGGGCAGGTGGACCTGGCTGTATAAGAAAGCAGGCGGAGGAAGCTCTGGGGCAAACCAGTAATAGGCAGAGTTCCTCTGTGGTCTCTGTTTCAGGTCCCACCTTGAGTTTCTGCCCCAGCTTTCTTTCCTTCATGATGGAATGAGCTATAAGCTGTAGTAAACCTTTTCCTCCCCAGGTTGCTTTTGGTCACAGTGTTTATCACAGCAATAGAAAGCAAACTATGGCAGGAAGCTGAAATAGGGAAACTATGAGTTTAAGGTCACTTTGGGCAGTATACTGAGACTCTGCTGCAAATGTAAGAGGACAGGGATGGATACCCACCATTTTGCTAATATTATATGTCATATTCTAATCAGTGAACTAAAAGAAAGATAGAAGTACATCACTACAAATATAGTGGGAGACTCATCACTGGGCAGTTTCTCTCAATAAAATAAAAAATGAATTGACAAAACTGTTAGGTATGATAAATAAGTCAGCAATAAAGGAAGTCTTATGTATGTCAGCGATGTTGGAAATCATGGTCAGAGTTGTATGTTTACATAGAAGGATTTAATGTGATTGTAGAGAAGTCAATGTAAAGCCAGAGAGGGACTCCTAGTGCTGGGATTCAAAGTGACTTTTATTTATATCCGTAGTTTTTTTTTTTTTCCCAAACAGCTGGTAGTGAACAGCAATTAAGAAAACCATATCTGAAATGAAAGCAGGAGACACACGTGTTTCTACCTGCCAATGACATGGAATAATTAATTTCTTAAGTATACAGGTTTCTAAATGAACATAAAATATCATACATAGATAGTATCTACAAATATTTTTGTGTCTTCATTTTGAACTGAAAAATGCTGTTTTTGTTCATTTGTTTGTTCATCTATAGACCACCAGCATTTTACAACAGTACCTCACCACCAGGACCACAGTTTGAGGAAAGCACTTACTGTCCACAGCATATGTACAGCTCTGAGTCAAGTCCAGGTCCAAGATCTAATGTTCCTCAAGGATGTGAGAGTCCTGTGAAGCACCCAGGCTCCCCTGGACACCACTCATGTGTAGGACCTCCTGGTCCACCAATGCAAGAGAACTCATCTTTGCCACCCAGTTCATCTGAAATTGTAGGCCCTCATAGTCAAGTTGGAGGGCTTGTTCAGCTGGACTCACTATCAAGTATGAGTGGAGCTTAC
>JADRCD010224332.1:0-21161 GCA_019843815.1 Montemys delectorum | reverse complement strand
ATCGATTAGGATATGTTGGTAATATTAATTTTCATATTAAAAAATAAGAAAAAGTAATTGTTACTTACTGTTCTTTTTGTTGTAAGAAGTGGAATTAGGTTTGTGTGGATTTGTTGAAGGATTACTTTCTTGTTTCTTCTAGGGAGTAGTTTTGTTCCTTATCTTGATGTTTTCCATCTATTATCCTTTGTAGGCTGAATTTGTGGAAAGATATTGTGTAAATTTTGTTTTGTCATGAAATATCTTGTTTTCTCTATCTAAGGTAACTGAGAGTTTTGCTGGGTATAGTAGACTAGGCTGGCATTTGTATTCCTGTAGAGTCTGTATGACATCTGCCCAGGTTCTTCTAGCTTAGTCTCTGGTGAGAAGTCTGGTGTAATTCTGATAGGCCTGTCTTTATATGTTACTTGACCTTTTTCCCTTACTGCTTTTAAAATTCTTCCTTTGTTTAGTGCATTTAGTGTTTTTTATTATTATGTGACAGGAGGAATTTCTTTTCTGGTCCAGTCTATTTGGAATTCTATAGGCTTCTTGTATGTTCATGGGCATCTCTTTCTTTTGATTAGGGAAGTTTTCTTCTATAATTTTGTTGAAGATATTTACTGGCCCATGACATTGGGAGTCTTCACTCTCTTTTATACCTATTATCCTTAGATTTGGTGTTCTCATTGCATCCTGGATTTCCTGGATGTTTTGGGTTAGGAGCTTTTTGCTTTCTGGATTTTCTTTGATTGTTGTATCAATGTTTTCTACGGTGTCTTCTATCCCTGAGATTCTCTCTATCTCCACTCCCAGGTGCTCTAACATGCCCAGGATCAGAGGTGAGGAAGACACAACATCTGTCCTAACACCAGGAGTAACTGGGACCAGTAGGACCAAGCACACAGGAACTCTACCAGCTCAGTGGCTCAGGTTTTTTCTGGTCTGTCTGAGCAGACCTTGGGCACAAGCTCCACAGCCAGTCCCACAACACCCAGAGGAAGCACCATTCCCAGGTGCTCTAACATGCCAAGCATCAGAGGTGAGGAGGCTACAACATCTGTCCCAACACTGGGAGTAACTGGGACCAGCAGGACCCAGGCACACAGGAACTCCATCAGCCTAGTGGCTCAGGTTTCTTCTGGTCCCACAAGACCCAGAGGAAGCTCCACTCCCAGGCACTCTAACATGCTCAGGATCAGAGGTGAGGAGGACACAACATCTGTACCAATACCCCAATACTGGGAGTAACTGGGACCAGCAGGACCCAGGCACACAGGAACTCTGCCAGCCCAGTGGTTCAGGTTGCTTCCCGTCTGTCCAGGCAAGCCGGTGCCCTGAGCAGACCTTGGGCGCAAACTCTGCAGTCATTCCCAAAACACCCAGAGGAAACTCCACTCCCAGGTGCTCTAAAAAGCCAAGGATCACAGGATCCCAGAATCACAGGATCACAGAGACAGCCTGACTCTGAGGAGTTCTGACACAATCAGGATCACAGGAAGGACAGGTTCCAGTCAGATTTAGCAGGGGCAGGTAGCAGTAGAGATAACCAGATGGTGTGGGGCAAGCATAAGAATATAAGCAACACAAACCAAGGTTACTTGGCATCATCAGACCCCAATACTCCCACCATAGCAAGTCCTGGACACACCATAACACTTGAAAAGCAAGATTCAGATATAATGATGAAGCAGGACTTCAAGAAAGACATAAATAGCACCCTCTAAGAAATAGAGGAGAACACAGGTAAACAGCTCGAAGCCCTTCAAGAGGAAACACAAAAATCCCTTAAAGTACTGCAGGAAAACACAATCAAACAGGTGAATGAAATGAGCAAAACCATCCAGAATCTAAAAATTGAAATAGAAACAATAAAGAAATCATAAAGAGAGACAACACTGGCAATAGAAAACCTAGGAAAGAAATCAGGAGTCGTAGATGCAAGCATCACCAACAGAATACAAGAGATGGATGAAAATCTTAATGAAGCAAGGAAGGTTGTACAGAATATGAACAAACAACTGAGGAATTGATTGGAGACACTGTGAAAGATCCAAACAAAAATTTTGGATCAGAAAGATCAAATCAATTCATAATTCTGTTGAAAGCTTCAGCAAATAGATGATTGTCTTGGAATTTGGGTGTTTCAGAATATTACAGACTGAAATAAAGAGAGAAGTAAGAAACCTCCCAAGCCTGACTCTTCTTGCTCTAAAAACCTGGGAAATAGGCACTTGCCTCTTCCCCAAACACAAAGTGCTACTAAAACATGGGAACCAAGGACTGTAATCACCATTCACTTCAGTGAAGGGGACAACAGGGACACCACTGGCTCTCGTCAATAGATACTTGAAATTGTCAATGTCTGTACTTGGTGAAGGGAAAATTATTTGCTTGTGCCTGGTTATGCTTCCTAGGTGACTTTAATATTTACTTAAAAGAACCTGTGGCTTTGGCACTTAGAATATTTTCCTAAATCCATTGTCTTCCTTATTTATTTTGGAAGGAGGCTTTCTAAGGACACCACTGAGCACTTTTCTCTATGTTCTTCCTGCAGAAAGTGAGATCATCCAAACACCACCCGAATCTCTGAAAAGTAAAAGAAAAAAATCCAGAAGTGTAAAGGGAAAGCAGAAATGTGAGGACCTTATTGTAGTTTTTGCTTTGTTACTGAGTCAAGCCACTTGCCAATGTGATGGAGCTGGGCCCGTTCAATGCAGAAACAGAAAAGAACATAAGTTTAGGACGGTGTAGTTTGAATATGAATAGCTCCCGAAGCCTTGTGTGTTTAAATGCTTGGGTGACATCAGTGAGTGGTCATATTAGAAAGTCTGGCCTTTGTATTCCAATCTATAAAGAATGTTACTGGTAACCTCCTCAAATGTTAAATGTGAAATTTACATTAAATACTGATATATCATGAGGTCAAATGGGAATTTTACTTTTTATTTTTCAATTCAGAACCTAGAGAATTCTTGAATGATTTGTTGTTCTTATACCATTTAAACTACATGCTGTTTAGGCTCTTACCTTAATTTTCCTCCCATCACTTGACTTAGTTTATTTTGTTAAGTACTCTTTCTTAAGTTAAACTCCCTTCTGTTTTATTCCCTTAACACCAGTTTCTCATTTGGCTACAAGGCATTCTTTATTATTAAAATCTTACCCAACCTTTACCCTCAGATGTTTGCTATGTTACTTATGTATTTCATTAGATTCCAGGATTTCTAGATGGATTCCTCTTAAGCAATGTTTATATTATTCATAATTATTTCCTATACATATCTGACCTTGCCCCAGGGTAGATATGGAGTCTTTTTCCCCCTTTCTGTGTAACAGATTTTGAAGAGTTAGAACTTGGAAAGATTTCAGGATAGAGCTGTTTTATCTCATTTCCAGACACCACTTTCAGTGATCCTCTGTGGAATTCACTATTTATTCCTTTGCATACTGTTGGCCATACTGATGTCTACAGGATGATGGCTGCAGCATGGAGGATTCATATCAATTTCCTGATTTGGTATCTCTTATTTGTTTCTTCCAATTGTCCAGATTGCTTGGATGAGTGTACCCAGTTCCTTCTATCCCTCTTTTGTTTCTCTTCTGGTTTTAAAAAAAAAGAGATTAAAACATTATTCACTGTTCTGTTCTTGGAACATTCCTATGTAGAGATAGAAGATTAGAGACATGGGAAAGATGAGAGAAAGAGAGGTAGAGACTAAGAGAGAGGAGGGACATAGGGAGGGAAGGAAGGAGAGAGAGAGAGAGAGAGAGAGAGAGAGAGAGAGAGAGAGAGAGAGAGAGAGAGAACAGAAACCCAGTTCACCCCAAAAGAGTCTAGGAAGCACAGTACAAGTAAGGACAGAGGAAAATGATTATTTCAATCATATCCAGGGGTTTATTTTAGAGCATTGGAGTCAATACAGCTTTGTCTATGAATAGTTACAACTTGGAGATTCCAAAGAGTATTTCTAAGTGTTGTGTTATACACATTCTTTTAAGCAGCTTGGGTGGATAACTTGCGTTTTTATTTTTATCTTTCCTTTTCCTATATATGAATGACCTCATTGTCTGCTAAGGGGTTGCTGAATAAGAGGACTGTTGAAGAGTTACTCTGAGTAACTTCCCCTTTTACTCTGTTTATCCTCATAGGCAACAGTAAGGCACATAGAGGGTATCTGACAACATACCCATTATCTTTCTATTCTTCCAATCTACACTGTACCTGGCCCAAAAAGAAGTCCCTGATCCATGCTTTCTGAAGTACTCTATACCCCTGGTTTTACAGCTATGTGAATTTGAGAAAGAGCTATGTCTGGCTGACTTGTTCCAATTCTGAATCACAGACACTTTGCACAGCAGGGACCTATACATTGCAGGGACTTAACAAACACTTACAGAATTGAAATGAAATGGGGATGCCATCAGTGCTTTTATTCCCATGACACCATTCACATTGAGGGAAAAAAAAATCATCATGATCGGTTATATGCCTGTTCTTTCACAATTTACAAAGCACTTTCTATTTAGTTTCTCCTCTGATCTTTACATACTGTTCTTGGTTTGGATTTTTCCTTTGAAACATTAGCAGAAACTGAGGCCACAGAAATTTAACTAGTCACCCTGTGGTTCAGAATTAGCAGGTATACCACCAATTCTTGCACCCTGACCTTTGATTCCCAATTATTAGAACACATGGCTATTAGATCCAGTGGCTTCTGCAAATGTTAACTTATTTTTTAAACTAAAGCTCCACAGGAAAATCTGACACATAATATAGGCAGAACTTGCTTCTTTTTTTTGTGAGCCTGTGACACATTTAGCAACACATTTAGAACTAGCAGCAACCAATATCTAACACATAGAGTAATAATTTTGAAAAGACAATTACATGATAACTACTCACAAGGTGTTACAATCCAACAAGTATTGCTAATAGGGTGATTTGCAAATGTAAGTTATTGTCTCATTACACAAGCCCAAAGGAAAACAACAAGGAAATTAATACAGAATTAGGTGTTAATTAGAGATATGTGATTGGTGACATGTTGCAGAAATATAGATATTAAGCAGAAAGTGAGGCTGTTATACAGGTTATGCAGGGAAATATGTGACTTTTAGTGCACTGGGTGGAGAAACATGATCATCAGCTTAATTCATTCACATTTTATTTTAAATGAGAGCTAGAAAAGACATAAAGCAAAGATCAATTCAAACAACTCTGGCCCATGAGTAGAGACAGATGAGTTGGTTGTTGTTGTTGTTGTTGTTGTTGTTTTGTTTTGTTTTGTTTTGTTTTCTGAAGAAAAGTAGTTAGGTTTACTATAACAGGAAATAATTACCAGATATGAGGGTTCTTATGATGGCTATCCAGCCAGACTGTTCTTGTATCATTTTTTTCCCTCCTGCCTCTACCAGGTTGGCTCACAAAGCTCAAGACTGGTCATACGTAGCATAGTATGGATGACACAAATTTATTGCAGAGCACAGAAAAGAATGTCTTCCATACTTGTGAGTGGACAATGATTAGATACCACTGTGCAGATTTACATTTGAGGCAGACGTTTCACTCTATATAAAGTCATTGGAATGTACAGATTTCATGAGGAGAGTTTTCTTGTTCAGGTAATTGACAGATACATTTGAATTGACTCTTACAGGGGGGGCATAACAATTCATAATGTCTAGGCTATACAGTATACTCTTCTAAGGGTAGGGCTTCTGGAACCAAGTTTACTTATCAGCTAATGGTCTTCATGGAAATTTAGGATGTCTTGTCTCCTTTCATGGCCAGCATTTGACTCAGGTCCCATTACTCCTCCTGGTCCAGCCTTTGCTTTTACAGAATGTTGATCCAGATCCAATGTCATATAATTCTCTTAATGTTTCACTAGGCACCTCAAATGGGTAATAATCAAAACCAGTTTAATGTTTGGGTGTAAGGAAAACTTAGTTTGCATAGTTTCTTGTAAATACTTCTAATAACTTGTGTCCCAGAACTTGCACAAGATGATTGTGTTTATCTAATGTCCTGTGTATCTGGATACATCCATTATAGTAGTTCACCATGCTGTACAACAAAGAGCTCTTTTCTCATCCTGCCTTTGAGATCTTACAGCTTTTTTTTTTTTTATTAAAACTCTTCTTTACTTCTTTAATGATGCTGGGCTGTGGTAGTGCATGCCTTTAATCCCAGCACTTGCGAGGCAGAGGCAGGTGGATTTTTGAGTTCGAGGTCAGCCTGCTCTACAGAGTGAGTTCCAGAACAGCCAGAGCTACACAGAGAAACCAAAAAAAAAACCTTCTTTAATGATAATAAAATTTTAACTTTTCTAACTAAATTTGAAAATGTTTTGGGTACCAGTGAATAATATTTATGGTTACTATTTTGAAATGGAATTAAGTAGTAATATATAATAAGGAAATAAAAAATTAGTTAAATTCCACATAAATAACTTCTCTAAGCATAATTATACTAGATGTAGTATTTTCATGTTTTGTTCATTTGTCATAAATTTTATGTATGTGAACAACTTATCTTTATCTTACCTGTCTAATACATGCCATTGCAACCAATTCTAGGAATTAAAAGTTTAGTCACTTACCTGTAATTTGGGTGTAACTGAATACTATGTATGTATTTACTTGGCAACCCTGATGTGGGGTCAACAACAATGAGCTTCCTAGTGTATCCCCATTGGGTCCTGATGTGCTTTCTTCTTCATTTGAATATTACACAATGTGAACTGAGAAGGATCTTCAGACTAGAAACTTAAGGAAACTCACTGTCCCATCTTGAGTTATGTCTCTATTAACTGTATTTTATACTTATCTATATTTAACTTGTATATATCGATTGTATACAATGAAGGGTTTCAAACTGAAGCTTGAACACATGTATATAATGTATTTTGATCATGTGATTCCATCCATTACTAATTTTATCCTATTTCTCTCTTTTATCCTCTCTCCACATCATACACAGTAATTTTTAATTGAGACTTGTTAATCTTTAAGATATTTATTTCTAGAGTAAGCACATGATTCTTCTCTGTGGCACTGGCTAATTTCACTTGATAAGAGAACATCCAGGTCTATCCACATTTCTGCAAATGATACCATCTCATCTTTCATTCTTATTATGGATAAAATTTTCCTACCCTTCTATGTAGGGCATATGATATTTTCTTTGCTCTTTCATATGTTCATGGGCTCCTAGGCTCATTGCAAAATATCAGTATGGTTTGCAGTGCTCTGATAGATGTGGGCTTACCAGTGTTTGTACAGTATGATTATGGAGAATCCTCAAACATCAAAAATAGGATTTTCACATGATTCAGACATCTCCTGCCTGGGTATATTTACAAAGGAATCAAATTCAGCTTAATCTAGGTATTCCTCATATTGTAATACTCAGGCTTCCATGTTTGAGCTAGGGTTGGCACTTCAGTGCTTGCTAATTCCAAGGGAGTGCAAACTCTGAGCCCATGGGGTCACCTTTTACAGGCAAACCATGCAATTGTTTTTCTGAGTCTCATCACATGCTGTTCTACTCTCTCATGGAGCAGACAGATACATAGACCATATAACCTAGAATCAGCAGAAGTCCCAACTAGCAAATTTTAAAGCTTCTTTCTGTTTCTTTCTTCTGTCTTAGAAATAAAAGCAATCTTGCTCATACTTTACCTATATTTCAGCATCCTGCTGGACATTGCTTCCTTGCCTTGCGACTCCTCTTTATCTTCAGTGATTAGTTAATGGTGAACTCTTCCATAGCACACACAGAACATGTCAGACAGAAAGACACATCTACTGGCCCTTGTTGTATCAAGTAGCTCGTCTTTTCATATCAAGAGTATTTTATTAAATGGAAGTTGACCATACATACACTTCTTGCTACAAGAGTCAGATTTCTCTTTCTTTTCTTTCTTTTTTTTTTTGGAACAATATTCTAATTGGTTTATTTCTTTCAATCTCATAGATATTTGCAAGATTTATTAACAGTCTCAGTTGTTAAGGCATGATTCTACACTCTGAAAAAATAAAGGAGAATTAGAACCATCAATTTGACAACTTTTTGGTGTTGTAATATAACAGAATAAAGGAAATGAGGAGGAAGCATAGCAAATAATTTCTTTCTTTTTAATGTTAGAAACATTGAAGGTGCCAACAGGCAGAAGTTACTTCTCTATTCAACGAGATAGTCCAAGTCTTTTCCTGAGTCTCCTCATGGCTGACTTCATTTCCTGGTTCCTCAGAGTATAGATCAAGGGATTGAGCAGGGGAGAGATGACTGTGAAGGTGACAGAGATGGCTTTGTCTGTGGGGAGGGCAGTGAAAGGCCTGGTGTAGACATAGATGCAGGGCACAAAATGCAGGGTAATTACAGTGATGTGGGAGGTGCAGGTAGAGATGGCTTTCTTCCTGCCCTCTTCTGACTGAGACTTCAGCAACAATAATATGACCACGTAGGACACCAGAAGCAAGAAAATCCACAGCGTAGTGAGCATTCCACTATTGGAAATAATCAGCAGCTCAAAAACAAAGATATCTGTGCAGGCAAGTTTGATGACCTGGGGGACATCACAGTAGAAAGTGTCAAGAACATTGGGTCCACAGAATGGAAGTGTCAGCAAGAGAGAAATCTGCACTATGGAGTGAGCAAAACCCCCCACCCAGGATGCTGCTATCAATCCAAAGCAACGGCTTCTGCTCATGATGGTCACATAGTGCAGGGGCTTAGAGATGGCCACATATCGATCTAGAGCCACCACAGACAGAGAACACACATCCACTCCCCCAATTAGGTGGAAGAAGAACATCTGAGTGAGACAGCCATTGAAAGAGATGGTCTTTCTGTCTGAGAGAAGATCTACCAGAACCTTGGGGGCAGTGATGGAGGAAAAGCAGAAGGACCTCGGCCTTGTGAAGGTATTGTGCCCCAGTGTTGGGGAATGCCAGGGCCAATAAGTGGGAGAGGGTGGGGTGACAGGCATTGGGAGGGGGGAGGCAAAAGGGGTTTGTTCTTGTTTTTGTTTGTTTGTTTGTTTGTTTTGGAGGGGAACCTGGGAAAGGGAAAATGTACATGTAAATAAAGAAAATACCTAATTAAAAAAAAAAAGAAAATAAACAGAGGAAAAAAAAAAGAAAGAAACTGGACAACTCGATCAATTTCAGGTACTATAGCCATAATGAGGAGCTTCTGAATTTTACCCTAGCATCTTAGGAAAACAAGAGAAATAGCCCAAGGCTTTAAAAAAAAAAAAAAAAAAAAAAGCAAAGAAGGAGAGAGATTTAATGGAGATGGAAAATTACACCAGGGTCAAAGAACTTATTTTCCTTGGCCTGACCCAAAGTCAAGAAGTGAGTATGGTTCTCTTTCTTTTCCTTCTCCTGGTGTATGTGACAACTCTGCTGGGGAACCTTCTCATCATGGTCACAGTGACCTGTGAGTCTCGCCTTCACACCCCCATGTATTTCTTGCTCAGGAATTTGTCTGTTGCTGACAGATTTGTCTTTCTATGAAATCTACTGAGGTCTTCTGTCCTTTCCTTGCCTTGAGATAGCAGCCTTTTTGGACACTAGACTTCAATATCTATGCTCAGAGTCTTCTAGCCTGTGTGAACTTTGACTATATAACCTACCAGTATAGTGGTTCTAATCCAGTATTGGCCTCCCACATGGGTTATATATAAGAAATCCTGTATAACAGATATGTCCATTACAATTCATAACCATAGCAAATTATAGCTATGAAATAGCAACAAAATAACTTTATGGTTGAAGATCACTACACCATAAGAAACTATATTAAAGGTTGGTAGAATTAGGAAGGTAGAGAGCCACTGTACTAGTCACTACACTGGTAAGGCATCTGCCACACTCTGCAGCTTCCTTGACAGGAATTAAAATGTGGCAGAGGAGGTCTCAATATTCTTCGACTCTTAAAACAGTAGTCACTACAATCTAGCATGGCAGATTAGCATGCAGACTCCCTGATGCCACAGATAATAACTCCAGCACAAAGCCCTTTCTTGCTTACACAACTCTGACCTTGAGTGGATAACATCTGCCATCTAGAACTCCTCATTGTCTGAGAAATGTAAGTAACAAGAGCTGAGCTGTAACTTTTTCTGTTCTTCATAAACAATATATGGAAACCAAAACCCCTTAACAACATTTTCGTAATATGTACACTTGGCAATTGGCCTTTCTAGTTTTGCCATTTGATACACATTCATTTGGTCCCTAATAAACTCTGTTCCTCATGCAATTTCCCTCAGCTTTTCTTCTTGTCTAAAATTGTTCTGCTCAACTTGTAAGTCTAGACACTGTTACATGCAAACCATCGTCATGGACATTGCAAATGTTAAATATGTCCTTTCCTGATTGCTCAATAATATAACAGTGTTTTAATTATAAATAACTCTCTACAATAGTTAACTATCTACAATAATTACCTATAAAATTATTTGGGTGTGAGGCCTCATGCATGCCACAGTGTCCATTTGGGGATCAGTTACCAATCGTGTGAAGTAATTTCTCTCCTTCCATCTTTCCATGGGTTCAGGGTTGGAATTTATGTAGTTCAGCTTGAGCAACAAGCACCTTTACCAGCTGATCTCTCACCAACCCCTTTATATGTTTTCTAAAATTTAAATAAATCAGTAAGTTAAAACCAACATGGAGATGGTTATTTATACAGGATTGTCAAGGACCACATATTTTGTTCATTCAAAACACCATCATGCTTCAAAAGGTGAAATTAGGTAGTAACAATATTTAATTTGGGATGCAGGGGGCTGGAGAGATGGCTCAGCAGCCATGAAAGGTAGCTAAGAATTTTGGTTACTTTTCCAGAGAACTTGGATTCAGACCCCAGCACCCGCACAGTAGTCGCTCACAATACTCTGTAACTCGCGTCTGAGAGCATACAATGCTTTCTTCTGCCCTCCACAGTAATCTGCTCATGTTGCACAGACCTGCTGATAAGGCACTACAACACACAAATTTAAACAGTTTACATAAGAATGCTTAATTTAGTTCACTTGTCAGGATACATAGAGGTTCACTGTCCATGAATCATAACACATGAAAAAGAATTCACTCAGTATAATATGCAGACGATTAACCCATCGTCAAAAATATAATCTTGCTAATTATCAAATTAGTTACTGTTCTAGTGATGACTTGCAATTACGTTTTATTCTAGGATGTCTCCATTTTTTGATTCCATTTAACTATGCAATCCACACAATAGCTATATGGGTCAAAGAGCCAGGAAAAAAAAAAACAATGTAGAGGCAGAAAACATCCTACAACTGGAATCTCAATCTCTAACTAAGATTACCATCTTATTCTGTGAGATTTGTAACTGAGTAACTGCTTACTGATTTTATGCTAACATTCTGTCTAAGTAAACAAGGAAAAGATAAAACACAAGTTTCTGCCCTCAGATAGCTCAGGCCCAACAGCATTAGTCTAATAATTGCACTGCAGTAAAATAAAGGCAGTACTGACTTTCCCAGTGAGGAAGAATGTGACAGCATCATAGAAGTCATTAAAGCCACATGCTCATCATCTGTCACTTGTGTAACTTTGGGCTTTGGCTTCTCTCACTGGAGAGCTGAAACCTGCCCCGCTAAGGGTTATGACGATTAACAAAGACTATCACACAATTTAAACTGTCATCACAGCTGGCCTCAGGTGGACAGTAGATTCCAGTCACCTGCTCTTTTGCCTTGAATTGAAAGGCACTTGCTAGTTTTGAGGTCTACAAATCAGCTAAAGCATGTGAGAAAAAAAAAGTTTTAAAGAGTGCATCAGTCAAGTAAACTGGCAGACGGTATTACAGGCCATTACTCCACAGCCACTTTAGGCTCCATTTATTTGACAGATTGGCACCTTGTAAATATGTCAGTTGTCATAATTGGGCTGCCCAAACCCAGACTTGGCTTTACACACAAGCCTGTTCTAATGCACTTGTCTGATGTAGTCTGTGTTTTTCTGTACATATGTGAATTGGACACAGGGCTCATCAGCTCTTGGGAACTATTGCATAGTCCTATAGTATTGTCCCATTCCTATAGTTCACTAGGTTTTCTCTATTTCCTAAGGAAATAATATTTATTTGTCTATCTGTCTGTCTGTTATTTATTTATTTATTATTTATTTGATATATTTAAAAATAAAATCATATTAAAGGGATACATGTGACCTTTTCACATGTATATTATGTAACATTTAAGACAGGTTACATAATATATGTTTTCTCAACCATCTACCATTTATTCATTGTAGAAACATCTGTAAACCTTTCCTCCAGGTATTTTAAGACATAAGATATCAGCAACCCAGAGACTCTGACTTGCATCTGCTTGACTTAGTGTCTTGCCTCGTTTCTCCCTTCCTTCTTCTTGCCAGGCACTGGTAACCAGTGTTCTACTCTCAGCTTCTGGGAGATAATATTTTTGTATTGTGCATATGACTCAGTTCATGTAATACTCATTTTCCTGTGCCTGGCTTCTTTCAATTATAGACAGTTTTGGACAGGAGCTCCCAAAGCACAGGAAACAAAAACAAAGTAGGCTAATGGGCTTTTTACCTAGCTACAATGGTTCTGCTCAGTAAAGAAAACAATCTAGTAAAAGACATAGTCTAAAAAATAGGAGAGAGTAGCTGCAAATTCGATGCACAGAGGAATACTGATATGCAGAATATGCAAGGAGTTAAAAAGCTTCAATGGTGAAACTTAGCCATACACAATAGTAGTGTAAATTTTAATACATACACACCACATACTATATAGCACACACCACAGAGCACAACACACACACACACACACACACACACACACATGCACACACACCCCTCTCACACACACACATAGAGGCACACATTCACGCAACAGTGCACACAGCAGTAATACAATTAAGAATGAGTTGTAGACCTACAAAATCTTTTTCTGGAAAGGAGCTATGTACGCGCTATGATTTTCAACTCCTGTGGTGGATAACGTACTCTCTATTAGAGTGAGGAATACCAGCTTGCTTTTTGTATTCCCTCAGGTTCTCTTAATTTCCTAGCCAAAACCAGAGTGAATCTGTTTCCTTTTTCACCCTACTCAAATTTCTTGCAGTTAACAAAGCAACATACATCTTTGCTGATTCTAAGTCACACTGGTGTTTACATTCCATGAGCAAAATCTGAACTAACTAAATTTTTATTTTCTGAGCAGAGCCATATGTCAAAGAGATAAGTGGAAGTTACCTAGGACCCAGGACATTTTCTAAATGCTACTCAGAAAGGATGGAGGGAGCTGAAGGCTTTGGATGATAGATTTAGTAGGTTTCATTTTGGGGAGCAATGTCTGAGTTGCCTGTTTAACAAACCAGACCATATGAGGCCCAAGAAGAAGGAAGACCAAAGTGTGGATGCAGTGCATCTTAGAAGGGGGAATAAAATACTCATAGAAGGAAATATGGAAACTAAGTATAGAGCAGAGACTGAAGGAAAGGCAGAGACTGCCCCACCTGGGGATCCATCCCAAATACAGTCACCAAAACCCGGGCTTTATTGGGAATGCAAGGAACTGCTTGCTGGCTGGAGCCTGATATGGCTGTCTGTTCAGAGGCTCTGCCAGAGCCTAACAAATACAGGGACAGATGCTCCAAGCCAACCACTGGACTGAGGATGGGGTCCCTGATGGGAGAGTTGGAGAAGAGACTGAAGGAGCTGAGGGGGCTTGCAGCTCCAAGTGGGCAGCAACAATGACAACTGACCAGATCTGCTGGAGCTCCCGGGGACTGGACCATTAACCAAAGAGTACGTATGAGGCCATGGTTCTGGCTGCATATTTGTCAGAGGATGGCCTTGTTGGACATCAGTGGGAAGAGAAGCCCTTGGGCCTGAGGATGTTCGATGCCCCAGTGTAGCGGAATTCCAGGGCTGGAAGATGGGAGTGGGTGGGTAGGGGAGCACCCTCATAGAGACAAGGAAGGAGGGATGAGATAGGGGGTTTCCGAAGGAGACACCTGGAAAGGGGGAAAGATTTGAAATGTAAATAAAGAAAATATCCAATTAAAAAACAAACAGAAAAACAAAACAAAACAAAACAACAACAAAAAAAACAGACCTAGCCACCAGGTTTTCTCTGAATTCCACAGTCCCTACCTCTTACAGGGTATAGTAGTATACCCCATCCCCTACTCTAAACTTTTTTAGCCCACTAGGAGCAGGCATCCCCTTTATCTTTCTTTTTTTTTTTTTTTTCATTCAAGATGTTTATCTGATGGGTGGATAAGAGGGATGGAATGGGAAGAAATGCTCTGTGGGATGATGGAAGGACATCAAACAACACAGAGAGCAAGTAAAAGCACAAAGCAAACGTATTTTGGTTTAACTTGGAATACTATGACTAGATTTTATTATACACAGCAAAGAACATGAAAGGAAGATTACATAGCAGAGAATATCTGTGTTCTAAGGGTCTCTCATGCTTTGGATATAGATATGTTGATAGGTTTCTTCCATCGACAAAATAAACTATTTCAAGCCAAACTAAAGTATAAAAAAGCAGGTTTATTGGGGGCGGCTCTTGGACGGGTTTACTCATCTTACAGGTGGGGGTCAGGGAAAGCACTGACAGAAAAGGTGGAGGAGGGTTGGCAGAGAGAAGGCACACATTCAGATTCAGAGGGAGAGGAAAAATGCAGGGAGGGAGGGAGGAAGAGAGGGGAGGAGGGGCGCCAAAATAATGTCTGAATTATACAGAAAAGAAGCCAGTCCCTGGGTGGGAAAGTTCAAATTAGAGGGCAGGGCATACTAACTATGCCCTGTAACAGATAGGGCATGTAACTGAGGGATGTAGGTAGGTGAAACCTCAAGGGCAGGTCTGCTTTGGTATATTAAATAAGCACCTCAGGGCTTGTCACAGGTCACAAACTCCACATATATAATGACAATGTTAGGGTTCACCTGGATAGAAAGTCTAAACAATCATAAAATGTAACACTGCACATTAATTTCTGCCTTAGACTTTTGAAGACTTTTAGATAAAGTGAATATTTGGAAAAGATAGAATTCACAAAATCTAAGAAAATTAAGTTCTTAGAAATGGATGTTGTTGTGTGTTTTTTTTTTTAATTCTTTTGTTAGATTCCAGGGAAATGTTTTATTTCAAAATGATAAATGCATATGAGTGAAATCATTATTTTTTTTAAAAAAGGGTAGATTTCTTATTAGAGATGAAGAGGTCATTATTTCTATGAAAGTGAGAAACACAGTTATTAAAATGAAACTACTCAAAATCAGGGAGGATTGTATAAGCTTCATATTCAGATGAACAATTACTAATTTTAAGGCAATGCAGCAAAAAGAATATTGTATGCTAACCCCTTTAGAAATCTTGCCAAAACAAGAAGTCAAAATTTCAATTTTATCTTCAAGTATAAGCATAGCAAGCACTAAAGAGCCAAGCATACTTTGAGAAAGAATATGAGCTTGTTAATAAATGATTTTGACCTAGCAAAGATAATTGATATCCCCTACAAGAAAACTTTATCGAGATTTTGACAAAGCAAATAGGACCAGCCTATCTCTCCTATGTGAAATATCCATAACAATGAGGGGATGGGTAATCCATAATACCAAAGTCCATAGACAAAATAATATTGGCAGTAAGTTTGGAAAACTAGGGGACTAGGGAGGTGATGTTGAGGGACAGTCCTTTAGCCTGAGAAGATGTCTAACATTACTTAGTAGTGTACAGTCCAGAAGGCAGGTAATTTTCTTTTAACGCAATAAGAGGAGGTCAAAATTTGACACTGGACTAGAACTGTAATCTGAAACACAGAGCTTTAAAGGCAGAAGTATTGTTCAGGAATACCCCCACCCCTTTGAGGTTTTGGTCTGAAGCCTCTGAAAAACATTCTGGATATGTTCTAGAATATGTTCATTCGTCTAAATAGCAGCTGCAAAACTGAGGGCAGATCTGAAACAGCAGGGCTTGAGCAACACTGGAAAAGGATGAGGCTCTGAGTAAGAGAAATTTACACTTTCCATTAACCACAATGGCATACTACACTAGACATCTGAGACGCCATGCTGTAAAGTAAGAAAAATAACCCCAAGTAAGATTTCCCATGGACATGGCCTATGAAGGCAAAAGCAAAGCTCTATGATCCACAGAGAGGTTGATGAAGAAAACACCCTTGGCTTCTAATCATATGTCCTAGCAAATGCTCAAGTGAGGTTCTTACAAGATCAAGGTTCCCAGTCCATAAGATGACTGCCTACTGAGACAAGTATGAACCTCCATAAGCAGAAGATAACACTGAATTGTAAGGTAACCAAAAGTCCAACATACATCCAGTATTACTAGGCATCCTAGGAAAGACCAAAGTGAAACTATGTGCCAATAAAAGACAGTAGAAAGTAAGCCAGAGCTTTTTAGAGAACAGATCTATTAGGGTTGGAGTTTGTCTGAAGAATTATAAGTTCTACTCTTGTGTCATCTGAGGAATAAATTATTCTAAAACTTAGCAACAAAACACATCAACTTGTTAAGTCTTCTGAGTTTCTTTGGATTAGTATTTTTTTTTCACAGTTTAACCTGTTGTTTGCTTCATAAAGCTGTGACATAAAATTTAAAAATATTAGCAAAGACTAGGGTTTTTCCTCAAGCCTAAACTGGCAAAAGCTTAATCTCTATGCTAGATTTTTGTTTGTTTGTGTAAGAATTGATTAATCAGGGACACCTCATAAAAACACCTAGGAGCTAGGAATGTCCATTGAGCCTAAAGACAGAGAGCTTCAGAAGAGTTTTCTTAACAAACATCTGTCCCCAAGAGATGCTCCAATTGCAGGCAGTAATCCAGGTTCCAGGAAACATCCCCAGGAGGGGGTGGATCTCCCCCCACCCCTCCTAAGTGCAACAGGTATCTCCTCCTCTCTTGCAGGACAAAGGTCAATGCAACCAAAAGAACAATGAGAAAGATAACCAACCCATGTTGTAAATTGTAAAATTCTGTTCTGAAAAGATATTAAGAATATGGGCTTTCGTCCCTTGTGGTCTCCTTTGTCTGTATGTGAGACAACCCCAGTATGCTGGATTAATAAAAACCTCTTGCTAATTGCATCCATGGGACATCCATCCTGAATTTAACATCTGTTTTGTATAATCATTATCTATGTGTGTTTGTTTTAATAAGACCCTGCATTTCTTGGAGGTTCTGGCTGGACACCCCTCTTATTTCCTTGCCTCATACACATTTGTAACTTGACAACCAGAAGAAAACTATCTGCCAGCACCTTGCAAATTACAATCTTTTGGAACTTAATCTCAGAAATGATGCCTGATATCTAATGTTGTATTTTATAGATTGGCTGCAAATCCTAGTGAACCTTCACTCAAATGGAAGTCCTTATAACAAAGGTGTGAATGGTGTCTAGGGCTCATAATCACTGTCATCTTAGAACTGTCTCTAGACCTTAATTATCAGGAACTGCAAATCAAAATCACACATGTCAGTGAGAAAACCAGTTCACAGTAACAAGTGGCTAATGTGAATGTGCACAGCATCTGGAACACTGCTGAAATGTGGGAGCTGTAAGCAAGGGATTTGGCAAACTGCCAGTTATTTATAGAGGGGACCAAAGAGTCAGCTTGTAGAACAACTCTTCTCAAAATTGTCCACTAGAGAGTCATCTTATCAAGACACATTTACAGGACCACAGGAGTAAAAGTGTATAAAATAGGTATACAAATCTAATGTTTACTGAAAATTAAACCCAAATGCATTTTAAAACAATTTTATGATACACATATAATCTTACCATTTTAAAGAAAAGGAAGAAAAAATTGAGTACTAATGAAATGAATAGTCTTATTTATTTTCACCTTCAGAATTTAGTCTTGGCAGAATATTTTATATTGCAGGACGCAGAGTATTTTCAAATTCTTTCAGAATAATCAATATTTTGATGTTGTAATGGTCAGTGATGAGAATGTGCTTTGTAAATATACACAGTGGAAAATGGTAGAAGTTGGCTGGGGAAACGGCTCGGCCTGTAAAGACTCTGGTTAAGATGCAGGATCTGACTTTGTTTGCCGTAACTCACAGTAAAAGGAGTGAGTGAACTCTAGCAAGTTGTCCTCTGACTTTCGCATGCATGACACAGATTGTGTGTGAGCATTTGGACACAGATATATATATATATATATATGAAGAAATAAGAAAACAGCTTGTTTCATTTTTTTCATGGCAGAAGTATGTCTAAATCCATTTCAGAAATTGTGGAAAATTTATCCCAATTGAAGATTCACCTTTGTGTGTGTGAGTGTCTTTGTGTGTGTAGGGGTGGTGGTGGGGGGTGTGTATGTGTGAAACTTAACTATACAACTCAAACAGCAAATAAAAATACAACACAATAAAAAAAAATCTGCTAAGCTTATATTAATATTAGAAAATTTTAATTTTCATTCCCATAATTAAACCATTGTGTTCCTTTAAGAGCAGAAAACTTTGCATGTACATTAAAAAGGTGCTATGGTTCACTTCATATGATAGTCTCAAATGTAAGCCATGGTGTTTCAGGAAGCATTTGGTAGTTTTGTGTTGCTTGAAGGCATGCAGTCCTGTGAGGTACATATGTTGTTTCTTCAGAACAGAAAGTACAGAGAAGCCATGATGAAGGAAGAGTATGCACTATGAGAAATACATCAGATTCGTCACAGGGTTGATTTTGAGTTACTTTCTGGTCACTACACATCCAGAAACATTCTAAGCCGCTAGGTTGCTTACTACCACCACTCAGACAAACAGGTCCTCTTGAGATCACCTCTCACAGCTTAATGAGCTTTGCTATAAAATAGCACTGGAATGTTAAGAATATACCTGAAGCGTTGAGCATGCCTAATGATTTAACAGTGATTGTGAAGTGTAATGACATTTTGGTCATGGGTGCACTGCATAGCTGAAGGAAAATTCTCAAATGAAGCCAGTTTCTATCACCCATCCAGGTTGGAGTAGAGCATTGTAGTGCTTATGTATCATTCATGTGTTGTGGCAGAGCTGGTGAAGGAATCTATTATGCTGCCAGTCAGAGACATGCATACCATAAGATTGATTTGTTGTGATAGTGTCAATAAAGGACTCTCTTCTGTTTACACATTTACTACACTTTCTTTATTTTGCCTACAATGCCATATCTTCAAAGGATGTAAAACATCTCCCAATTCTCCTGTAGGAAACACTATAGAAGAAGACACCTCTGTGATGAAGACCAGTTTTCCATGTAATGTTCTCACCCTGGAAAACCATATTAGTGGGAAAAGGTAGCAGGGTAGAAACCAGTCGCAATCATGAGCCTAACACCAATCAGGTCTAGACAGCTCAACTCGCACCTTACTCTACAAATGAGTTTAACAATGAAAAGATAAACCTCAACACATAAACTTTACAGAAAAAAATTGTAATAAACTATTTTATACAATGATACAATGTGTCTACCTTCATATGATTATTAACAAACCAAAAAGCTAACAGCGACTGGAATTTTGTAAACTAGAAAATTATAGCACAGTACTTGGAATTATGATTGAAGGAAGGGAATATATTTTTGTAATTGTAGTGTATTCTAAATGATGTGTCCATACCACTCCAGAGGCTCAACCCAGGCCTTTATGCCCAACACTTTTTCAGATACTGATTCGCCAGAACAATGCTGAGACCTGTATCTTTGTTCATAATGAATGTCTTCTAAAAGAATTCAAAGATTTTCTCTTATTCCATGCTTTATCACAACCTTTGCATACTTAAATATTCATTAATGCCCAATATGCACCCTTGTGACAGACCACTGACAGAATTCAATATGGTATCACACTTCACATGTGTGTGCATCTACCATTAATTTGCTAAGTATATTCTGTGATATTTGTCCAGTGATGAAGTTATCTAGATATATAGACTGGAATATGGGAATGCACTGGGTATAGAAAGCCTGCTTTAGGTAGGTGCCATCCCCAGTAGATAGGCAACACAAAATGAATTCCATGGTTTTGTTGTTGTAGTTTTTTGTCTGTTTGTTTGTTTTGTCTTATGCTTTACCTGAGTACTTATTTATTTATTTTTACATTATAGATATTTTTGCTTATACATTATGATGGCTCGTAGGTTGTGTTTTTGTAGGATTTTAGTCTGTGTGAATATGTCTTTGCATCTATATGTGTTTCTTTTATTTTCCCTTTGATCTGTTTTGTTTTGTTTTGATATTTTTTCCTATTCTCTTTTTATTTCATTTTTCTTTATTTATGATTTTTAGATTTCTAGTGAGAAAGCAAGAAAATGTGTGCATAGAGTGAGTGAGATTTAAGGAGTATCTGGGAGGAGAGGGGGAGGGGAAGCTAATCAAAATATATTGTATGAAAACATCGATTTTCAATAAAAGAAGGACAGGAAGGCATTAGGAAAATGAGATAGATCTGAATACAGGGAAGAAGAGAAATTGATGTTGAATACAAGCAAAATATATATGGAATCCTCAAGGAATTAATAAAATATTTATCAAGAATGAAGTGTAATTCATAATAGCTGTGTTAATGATCTCAAAGACAGAAACAATATAAATAACCACCAGTGAGGAAAAAATACAGTAGTAGCAATACAGAAGTACTACAGTAATAATAAAATAGTAATAATAATCAATGAAAAGAATGCATATGCAATAGTATAGGTAAAAGAAAAAATCAGTATGTGAGCAAAGAAAGTCAAATATAATATATACATAAAATAAGTACTTAACAGGTGTTAGTAATTTCATACTAATGTAATTATAAAATATACAAATGGAATAAAGCAAATTACTAATGGTTCAGTTATACCAAAACTGATGTAGATTTTAACATTGTATATAAAGAAATTTTATTAAAATTTATCCCAATTTACTCAATGGCTTTGACAATTCCAGAAAAGTGGGCAAGAATGTGTTTATCTCAGTATGAAGAACTCTGATAATGAGTGGCCTACTCCACTCATTTAGGAAACATTATTATGAATTATCTAATTGGGGAAACTTCAAACATATCACCCATATTATTATTAAATTATTATATTATCATGCAATAATTTCTCCAACATGATCCTTAGGAAGTTATCAGCTTCTATGGAATGATGGCTATG
>JADRCD010224331.1:11139-33797 GCA_019843815.1 Montemys delectorum | reverse complement strand
GAGAGAGAGAGAGAGAGAGAGAGAGAGAGAGAGAGAGAGAGAGAGTTATCTTTATCCCTTATATTTAAGTACATTGCATTTTTGCTTATTACATCAAAGTTCTTGGCTTTGGTCTCCTGACTCTGAGCAGAATCCCCTAACTTGCAAAACTTCAAGGGTGATTCTGAGTTTGTAGCTTTAGGGAGATTAGCTAGCTAAAAACCTATATTACTTACTACACTGCTTCTGGATTCTAGAACCAAGCTAGGAGTGCATCATCTAATGTTGGTAGCATCCATGTCACAGGTCTCAACAAGGGCCAGACATTTATCCAAGGCTCAACCATCTGTAGCAACATACCGAGACTTTAGCAGTCTAGAGACCCTTCTACAGGGTCTCTCCAGGGAGCCTTGGCTGAGCCTGGTGCACATGCTTGGTGCACACAGCTGCTTTTGTTCAGCTTTCAGCCTGGAGGTTTTCTATGACCCGACTTGACTTTGCAGATCCAGTACAAGAAAGCTACAAAATCAATTAAAGCAATAGAAACCATTTGGCAAATGTCTGGGGGAGGAATGAATCAATTTGTTTAAGGAAAAAAAATAGATTTCTCCATGGATTTAATTGGGAAAGACCTCAGAAAGCATGTTTTCTGGTGAGGAGGAGGGGTTGCTGAAAAGTAACTCTGACTTTTCTTTTTTAAAGACAGGGTTTCTCTGCATAGCTTTGGTTGTCCTGGAACTTACTCTGTAGATCAGGCTGGTCTCAAACTCAGAGATCTGCCTGGCTCTGCCTCCCAAGTGCTGGGATTAAAGGTGTGCTTCACCACCAGCCACCTGTAACTCTGTCCTTTTAACCTTCTGATTTTCACTAGAGGAGTCACTGTTGGGTCAGCTGGAGAAGGGACAGTGGGCATCATCACCTCAAATGACCTCAAGTCATTTGGTCAGCTGTCTCCTGTCCCCCTTGCCTAAGACACCCCGAAAGGCTTCTGAAGAAACTCTGTACTACCGGAGTTCAAGTGCAGGTTCATAAACGCATTAATGACAAGGCCAAGTGTAGATTTTGTGTCTGAAAGATAACTCATTGTATTCATAAACACAAAATACAGGACTAAGTGACCTCATTATCCACACTCCCCTACAGGAAACACATGAGAGGGTCTTGGCCTCTTTGTAGAAGGTAAATAAATACACCAGCACTTGAAATTGCTCACACATTAGCTTGGAAAGAAAAGCCCCTGCCCAGCTTTCCGGCTTCATATCGTTCCAGTGCTACAGTCTTCCTCTAGCTTTATACTCTCAGGCAAGAGGCTAGGATCAGAGGGTGTCTCTTAGGGGCCATCTGTTCCTAGTCCAGTATAGGAGGTACATGATACAACATGGCTTGATTAATCTCCACTGAGTTCAGTGGCTTTGACAGCTATCTTTTCCCCACAGGTAAAAACTGTTCCCTGCTGAATGGGGGCTGTGAAGGCCCATGCAGCGATACCCACTGGGGTGTCCGATGTTCCTGCACACCAGGGTGGCAGTTACAGCCTGATGGATGGAGCTGTGGAGGTCAGAGCTCACCTAGCTTGTCTTTTAGAAACATTCTTATTGTGGTGTGACATACACAACATAGATTTTTAGCATCTTAGCCGTTTCAAGTTTCCTGTTACCTGTTGCTTAGGCGCATAATGTACAACCATCACCAGCATGCATTTGTAGCTCTTTTCATCATTCCAAACAGGAGTTCTCTAGCTACATAACAATAACTCTCTAGACCCCACGCCCTTAGCCTCTAGTAACCTCTCCTGGCTTTCTGTCTTTGTGCATTTGTATATTCTATGTGGCACCACTACACCAACATTTGTCCTTTTGTGTGTCACACGTCATTAGGGTCAAGTGTCAGCCTTCCTTTCCTACTGAAGGCTGAATAGACTTCCATTTTACATTTGTACTTCATCTTACCTATTTAGCTGTTAATGGCGTGTTTGGGTTGTGTCTGCTGTTTTCGTGATTGTGAACCCCACCAGTGGGGCTGCTGTTTGATACATTGTTTCCAGTCCCTTGGTTGTGTTCCAGGAGCACCTGTATTTCCACCAAGATAGCAATTCTCATTCCCTCCTTAACACTAGTTATTATTCTAGCTGTGATACTTACAAGTCAATTATTGACCAAAGACAAAGTACTAAATTGAGCATCTTGTGGAGCTTTTGGGTTCTGTCCTTGAAAAAATACCCTTGTCACTTCACAGCCTCTGCCTAGGACTCTGCACCCAGGTCTGGACAGATTCTGAACTTAAAGGCCATAATATGTTTGCCTTTGCTTGATCCTTTTAGCTGGCCTTCCCCAGGCTAGTCAACCTTCAAGTCTCGTTTCTCTCTTTTATAAAATGGGATTATGGAAATATTAGGAGTAAAGTAAAATATCCACATCTTCATTATAATGAATAAAGTGAAAACTGTATGACTGGTAAGCTATAGCACTTATCTATAGCAATACAGTTCAATTAAAATGTAATACAAGAATAACGTCTTCACCCAGAGGACAGGTTGAGCTCCGCCCCGAGCCTCCTGCGAGTGCTCAGTACTCTCTTCATGATGAACCTGCAGGCCTTTCCACCTGGGAAGGCTATGCAGGAAATCTAACATTGTGTTCTACAGTGGATTGTATATTAAGACTTCATCAAGAGATGCTATGAACCTACTTTGAAGTTCAGTACGTATAATTACATTTTAATAAATATTAGTAATTGAATTTAAGTCATTTTATTGTTTAAATTAAAGCAAGATGTTACATTATTAAATTTACTGGGGTCCAGGTAGAGATGTAGCCCAGTTTCTGGTCTCTGACCCGTGGCAGGGCTTAGCTGGCCAAGAGCTTGACAGTAGCCATGCATTAATTAGTCTCCTGGCACAGAAGAGTACTGTTATACTCTAGGACTGCATGGTTCAGGGAAAATAATGTTTTCCAAGAAATGTTCCCAAGGACCCTTTTCCCTTCCTATTACAAATCAATAAATCTCTCACAGCTTTGGCATTTATCTGATGGAGAGCCCTATTTGATTTCTGTTGTTTGTTTGTTTGCTTGCTTGTTTGAGACCTGGTCTCATGTAGTGCTGGGCAGAAATGATCTTACTATGTAGCTGAGGATAAATTCAAACTCCTCATTTTCCTGTTTTCCATCTCCCCAAGTAGTGAGTTAATGGGTATGTGCCACCAGGCTTAGTTTGTGACCACTGGCTTTGTAAAGCAATTGTACCTGTGTTGTAGCTACGAACATGACCCTTTCCATCCATTTAGATGAAATGTTCCTCGGCACAAATAGTAAACTAAAAAGAACTTGTCCTTTTGAGTGCCACATGGTGCCACATGCCTCTTGGGTTCATGTGTCAGTCTTCCATTCCTACTAAAGGCTGAATAGAGTTTTACTATCTGTTTGCACCACATTTTACCTATTTAGCTATTAATGGTGCATTTGTGTTGCTTCTGCTTTTTGTGTGTGTGTGATTATAAACAACACTAGCACGGTTGTAGTTTGAATCATTGTTTTCTAGGCCCTGACGCTTGTCATTCTGAAATAGACTTGGGTGTGACTAGCAAATGGTATAGCCCAAGGATATTGCTAGATTAACACAGCTTGTAATTTATGCCACCCAAACAGCAGGGCTCCCTATACTGAAGTTCCGTCCCATTCACAAGAATGGGAACTCCATGGTGACTCAGTTAACTTTGATGCACTGAAATACTGGAGCTATAATTCCTGAGTCATCTCTGACTTACGCCTCTCTGTCATCAGATGTAGATGAGTGCTCTCTGCCATATGGTCCTTGTGGCCAACTATGTCATAACACACTAGGATCTTATACCTGTGGCTGTCTTCAAGGTCACCAGCTCTACAATGGCACAGACTGCCGAGTTACAGGTGAGCTTTACAGGCAAAGCAACCCTAGCTTCTGCTCTACTCTTAATAGTAATTATAGAGAAAAGTGACACAGGCTATTTATTTTAAGGCCTTGTACTAGACACAATGATTCTTTTTTTTTTCCCAGAGAAGATGCTATTGTGGCAGGCATTGCCTAACCGAAGTGCCAGTTGCACTGAGTGTCTTTAAAATAACATAGTGACTCTGCAGGCCATAGAAATAGGTGCTCAAGAGACTCAACCAATAGAGTTTTAACCTGGCCTGCGCTTCTTTGCCTCAGGGTCACTCACTTGTGGGTGCTATGTGACAAGCCTAGATTAGAGTTCCATCTAGATCAGAGCTGCTGAGTCTGAAATCAAATAAGGCAATGATGTCCCAAAGATGAGCTATCACATGCTGGAACCTGGGCGGGGGGAGGAGGGACTAAGATGGCCCAGTGGATCTCTTCAGAGTATGCTTTGCCTGTGCCTTAGGGATAGGCAGACTTGGATATAGAAGAAAGAATAGCATCTTCCGTTGAAGGGGAAGGCGTACAAGGAAGTGTCTGAGTAATATGTTCCTATTTTCCTTCCACTGCAGATGATGATGCTAAGATTCTCATAGCAACAGATAAGGAACTTAGAATCCTGGACCGCAGAAGAGGGATCCCTGAGATGCTGATCCCTGTAAAGTCAAGGCCCAGTTCTGTTGCGTATGACCTGCACAGAAACATGTACTTCTGGGTGGATAAAGTCTTGAATGTGTTTGTCTTTGGGAAGCCAAACTCTGTTCCCCTCTACCCAGGTTTGTTTTTGAGTATTAAGATTTAACTTTTTAAGGCTTCTTATGTTACTCATACAAAACTCCTGGGATTACCAACCTTAAACAAGAGAAAAGTATTTGGGGTGGTGTCAAAACTTAGGGGGGAAGTCAATTAGCAGCATGCCATGGTGGAAGTAGGGGGAAGAGCTGCTTACTCCATGACAAAGGGAGAGAGGACAAGACTGCTACCCTTCAGTTCCCTTCGAGGGGATACTCCCAATGACCTTAACACATCCCACTAGACCCCTCACTTCAAGGTTTTTACTACCCACCAATAATTATGCCACAGGATGGAGCCCAAGCTTTTAACCTATTGGCCTTTTGTGATACACCCCACATTCAATCTATAAGATTACTTAAGCATACTGTAAGAATTGTCTGTATCTATATCTAATCTACATCTATATATCTATATCTGTATCTATGTATATCTACATCTGTATATCTACATCTGCAAGCTTTTATGACTTCTTGTTATGAAGCTTCAGAGTACATAAAATCCCAGTGTGATACATGTGTGTGGCTGGTTCAGTTGGAGCATCACAGAGCATTGCTTGCTACACAAATTTTTTAAGAAGAATACAAATCTTAGGGTGTAGCCTTAAGTTTCCACCATTAGATATTCGAACTTGCGTCCTCAATCCTTTGACCTGTCTCTTTCAGATGAGGGCGCTAGCCAAAATTTGTCTCACTGGGTGAGGGCAGGCATGAACCAGACAGTATAGTAAAAAGGGACATGGCCCAGTAGGCGTAGTGATAAGACGGAGCTCATCACAACTCTCAGAGGCATCTGTGGTGAGCAGTGTCCGAGCTGAGGCCACATACCCTCATTTTCTTGGGGTATGCTTCTCCTTAGGTTGTGATTCTCCTCACTCCCATATATCCATACATGTTGGAGATTCTATGGATTAACTCTGGCCATTGTTCCTTGGGTCCTGTATGCCCTATGGTATAGATCCAAATCAGGTGTTGAATAGTCTTGTCAAGTATTGTTTCCAACATAAACATAGACATGAAAGACTACCTACAGTATAACTCTGTCTCTTGGGTCAGCAGAACTTCCACCGGTGAGCAGTATTTCTCTGGACTGGGTCACAGGACAGTTGTACTGGGCCAGCAGCTCTGCAAGAGTCATCGGTGCTGGCTTAAGTGACGGCAGAGGCTATGTCAAAATCTTGGAAAAGGATCTTGTGCCCGAGGAGCTAGTGGTGTTTCCTGAAAAAAGGTAAGTAGTGTAGTGTAGCTCTTAGGATGTATGCAAAAAAAAAAAATCCCTTGGCATTTTAGAGGAGAGCATGCTGGCCTTTAGATTTCCTCTGCTCCACAAAATCCATATTTGGACATCCTAGACTGAATTTCATGTGGCCAACTCTTTCCATGCTTGATAAGTATGGGAGCTGAGCTTTCCACTTTTGGGTAGCAGTGCAGAGACAAAGCTCATAGGAGAGCTCTAAGGGAGTTGTTGAGAATAGTGTGCGTGCATAAGTGAGGCCATTTTAAACAACTGTGTACCCGTGCTGCTTGCAGGTATCTGTATTGGTTAGATCGAGGTGAGAATGGAGTAAAGACTATTGAAACTGCAGGAATGGATGGCTCGGACAGGAAGATGCTAGCAGTTGTGACCACAGAGGAGCCCCTAGGACTGACACTTGATCATGTGACTGGCAGACTCTACTGGATCAGTGGCTATAAAGAGGTACTGTAGATATGCCCAGAGGAATGGGCGCTCTCTTTTGTTAGGAGCTTGGGTCTATGGGTAGGTACACTCTTCTTTCCTATCTAGCATTAACTCCATGAAGTAACTTGTGGAGCAAAACAAGAAGAGCCAGGTTTAATTGCACAGCATCTTTGAGTAGAGCAGACTGTACCAACAGCTTGGGAGACTTGGTGTGCTGCTGTTGTTGTTGCTTTAACAGACTCTATAGTCCAACAGCACTAAATTTTTGCAAAAAAAAACCCCAAAGGTTGTGGTTTGTGTTGTGCCCATGATACAAGATGTTTTTAAGATTTCTGGAAACTTCCATGACACTTTCGAGTTCTGTACTCCAGATTCCCAAGACGTAATGATGCAGTTTATAATATCCCAATATGGGAAACGACAAACTAAAAGGTCGTTATGACATAATGGCTAAAAGCAGAAACTCATAGCCAAATGAGTCACATTCTCAAGTCTCCCATTTCCCAAGCTGTGATTTAGGCTGATTAGGATGCTCCTGTGAGAGAATTAGTCTTAGAGATTAGAGCTCATGGCTCTCTCTGAGAATACATAAAATGCCTATCTTCTAAGGCAATCACAGAATAGAGTGAATACTATGGCTGGAAGTAGAGCAGATGCTATGGTAACCAAAATCTAAAGAAGGACAACTCAGTGCGATGACTTTAACAGAGGCCTCTATAATCTTAGATGAATTCATCCCTATGGACTTGATGTCCCAGTGATATTTAACCAGTGTCCATAAGTCTCTGGTAACCACAGCATCAGTCGCACTTGCTGAGACTCTAATCCTTCAGTCCATAGAGACAGTGAAGGTGGACGGCAGTGGGAGGTACACCTTTCCTCGGGTATTTTTCGAAGACGAAGACCCCGTTGGCTTGGCTGTATTTGAAAATGCTTTCTTCTGGGCAAATCAAACTCAACTGATTCGTACCTCACCCAGCAACCCGAAGGAGAGAGAGGTGCTGCTCCATGCCTCCATCTCTGCTTTCTCAGTCCTCCACAAGACCCAACAACCCAAAAGTAAGTGAGCCACTTGCTTCTCAATTACTGAGATTGAAACCACCCGAGATGTGACCTCAGCCTGTGATTGACACTTGCTGTCTTGAGGCACGGGTATATTCTAGTCACTGTTCCTTCCAGTCTTGCATAGAATTTCTGAGTAAGCTGGGCAAATCAAAAGCATCACAGAGAAGCCCATTCCAAGTCCTGTGCTCTGTGCCTGGCAAAAATGTCTGCTGGATTTTTAGGGTCTGGAGTATTGAAAATATAAGCTCCAAGCTGGAGCTTTGGCTCAGCAATTAAGAGCACTAGCTGCTTTTCCAGAGAAGCCAGGTTCAATCCTCATCACCTGACTGTGGCTCACAACTGTCTGTAACTCCAATCCCAGGGATCCAATGCTCTCTCCTGGCTTTTGGAGGCACCAGGCAGGTATGTGGTGTGCGTGCATATATGGAGGGGAAACGCTTATACACAAAAAGTGATAAAATAAGTGAACCTTAAAAATTAATTAAGAAAAAGAAAAAGAAAACAAGCTGTCCTCAGAGGGTTCAGATCATGTTCACTGATATACAGGCTATGATGTGAAAATGGAACCGAGTTTGGTACTCACTTCTAGACGTAAATCAGAAGGTTCCACGGGGTGATAAGAGTTCTGGCCTGGTGGGCACAGAATTCAGCGAGTGACAAACAGACGACACAAAGAAGTGTGGTATCTGAGTGTAATTATACAAAGTAAAATCAAGCTTATATAGTATATAGAAACAGGGCAAATAACAGAAGTCACCTAGGCAGGAGAAGGCCACATCAAGGTCAGTGAGAACAAGCAGCCAAGTGGTGGAACAGTGTTGTCCTTCTTCCTGGGCTATTTTGGTAGCCCCAAGATAAATTCTCTGGGTCTGTCCGAGGCAAGCAGCTGAAGGTCATATTTTAGCATTCCTTGGCTGTAACATAGATAATTAGTGACGGAAGCCCTACAACTTCTCTCTGGTATGTAAAGCAATTCTGCCTTGAGTGAGACTGCTCTGTTAATTTGTGCCTAACTGCTATCTCTAACTCTTGAGACACCCTGTCTGCTAAGACACCTTCTTTGTAAAAATTCCAAGCTAATTACAGCTAGGAAAGCAGTTAGGATTATTGAAACACTGTGGTGGCCAGGAAATAATGTTTAATCTCAGTTTAGCTAATAATGAAATCATTTCTTAGGGCACCTTTATGCCTGAATAAAGAAAGCATGCAGATCTCTCCACAGACTTTAGCAGAGACCAATCTGGACCACATCAGAGCTAGATGTCAGCAACTGAATACCCCAGGAGACTGGCTCTATGTGAAGTGTACGCCTCAGGTCCGTGATCAGGTTTTCAGACCTGATACGCAGACACTACTGAAGTAAACGAGTGCTGCGTGACAATATTCAACTCAGAGGCTTTGCTTTTATGTGTCTTGTTTGTTTATTTGTTTAGGTTTTTGAGATAGGGTCTCTCTATGTAGTCCTGGAACTCGCTGGCTACAAACTCAAACAGATCCTCTCATCTCTGTGTTCCAAGTGAAGGAATCAAAGTAATGAATCACCACTAGCATATCTTAGAAACTAATCATGGTGGAGAATACAGACCCCTCTTTTTTAATTTATATATTCATTCATTTATTTTTTACTGATTATTTTATGTATTTACATTTCAAATATTGTCCCCCTTCCCAGTTCCCCTTCACAAACCTGCTATCCCATCTCCCTCACCCTGCTTCTATGAGTGTGCTCCCCTACCCTCCCACCCACCTACTCCTGACTCACCACCCTAGCATCCCCTACACACCATCAAGCCTCCACAGGACCAAGGGCCTTCCCTCCCCTTAATGTCAAATAAGGCCATCCTCTGCTATATATGCAGCTGGAGCCAGGTATTCCTTTGTGTGTACTCTTTGGTTGATGGTTTAGACCTTGCGAGCTCTGGGGGGGATCTGGTTGGTTGATATTGTTCTTCTTCTTAAAGGGCATCTCCTAGTAAACCAACGGAATCTTCATTTTGCAATAAGTTCAAGGGAGAAGATGCAGTTTGTTCAAGTTTGTTGGTCCTAGCATAAGGCACACAGATACTTGTCTGACAGCCAGTCAGCATAGTTCAAAGGTTAGCACACCCCATAGAAGGTGACAAGTATATTTGGATTCCTCTGAAGGCAGACCATCTTATCTCTTCTTCAGTTCTGTGTTTTGAATGGATTTGGACAGCGAACCTAAAACTATGTCTACTGCTTCTGTTTAAACAGGCAGACACTCGGCATGTGTTCCAGGTTCTTGCAGCCACCTGTGCCTCTTGTCCCCCATCCATCCCAAGGGTTACAAGTGTGTCTGTCCAGAGGGGCTGTTTCTTTTAACTTCTGGTACATGCAGTGGTAAGTTTTCGGGTGAAATTGGTACAGTCCTGGAAGGCCTGCTCCAGGTTAGCCTAGAAATAAGGTCTTCTGAATCAGTCACTTCTGTTCCAACAAGCTCCTTTGATGACCAGTTTGTTGTCAACACACCTTGATTCCATTTTTGTTTGATTGTTTTGAGACTGGCTTTTACTGGGTAGCTCTGGGTGGCAAGGAACTTTTTATATAGACTAGGCTGGCCTCGAAATCACAGAGTTCTTCCTGCCTCTGCCTCTCAAGGGCTGAAGTCAGTTCCCTATCCCCTTGATTTAATTTTATAATAAATAGTGCTAAAATGATCTAACTAAAACCTAACATTTCATCATTTTTAATTGTATGGTGACATGAGAAGCATTCATGTTTTCGTGCAACTATCAAGAGCATCTCCAGAATTCTTCATCTTCCCAAATGATGCTCTTTACATCTTAGGCATCAACACTACTCTCTGCCTGTAGTTCCTGTCGACACATCATTCTACTATCTGTCTGTGACTTGCCTATTCTAGCTACCATATTTGGTGAAATTGTGGGTTCTGTGGCTCTGTTGTATTTCACTTAGAATAATATCTTTAATGCTATATCTCTATGTCCTAGCATATGATAGACTCACACACACACACACACACACACACACACACACACACACACACTTTTGACTTTTTGAAACAGGTCTTGACACACAGTCTGGGCTGGCTTTGAATTTACTATGTGACCCATGTTGGCCCCAAGCTCACAATCTTTGTCCCTTGGCTTCCCATATGCTGTGATTACCAGAGTGTACCACATCACCTGACTTCATTCTCTTTTATTTTTCAATTTCATTTATTATAGTTGTGACAAGGAACACATGTGTGCAACTGCTCAGAGATGTTCATCAGGGGACAGCTTTTCGGGGTTGGTTTTGTCCTGCTACCTTTTCATCCTCCAGAGATAGAACCCAGGGTCTCAGACTTACCTGCCAGGCACTTTTAGCTGCTAAGTCATTTTACTAACTCTATTCCTTTTGAAGCCTAAGTGATACTCTACAGGTTTACATGAAAAAAGCTTACACATAAATTAATAGAAGAAATGTCTTCTATGATCCCTATCACATATCCTGACTTTGTTTTTAAGCAAAGTCTCTCTTGAACACTGTTTTTTTGTCCAATACTGCTAATACAAATTCCCCATGTTGCTGTTTTATCACCAAAATATTAAAGTCTACTCAATCACTTGAATATTTCTATCTAACTTATATGGCTTTAAAAACTAGAACATGAAAGTTTTAAGAAGAATAAATAAATCCGACTTATTTTTAAAAACACAGTTCATGGGGACAACTTTGAATGGAACCAGAATGGAATAAGCAGTTGTTGCCAAGTAATCAGCTCAGACTTAATTTTGATCATTATATATAGTGTGCAATTAAACCAACATACTCAAATTTTTCCTTAAATAGGAGAAATTAGTAAAAATTCTCAGTAGCTGATCAGTGGTGTCACACACCTTTAATTCCAGCACAGAGGAAGTAGAGGCAGGGAGATCTCTGAATTCAAGGCCAGCATGGTCTACAGAGCAAGTTCCAGGACAACCAGGGCTATAAAGAGAAATCCTGTCTTGAAAAACAAATAAAAATGAAAACCAACTAACCAAATAAACAAATACTCTAGTAGCAAGATATTATTAAATCAAGGAGAACAACATCCCATTGGTTCAGCTTTATGCTTCCATCAAAAACCAGGAAGACCTAGTGCCTTGGGAAAGCTAGGCAACACTGGCATTTGCCAAATAACCTGTGTCTTTAGAGGCTATGGTGTCCATATATGTGTGCTGCAGAGATATGTAAGACATTTGTATGGGTGCCTGAGCTTGAGAAATGGCTACTCTCAGAAGGGAACCTGGGAATCATCTAATAGACTGTGAAATAGCAAATCTCTCCTTTCTCTTCATAGAGTTAAAAGTTGTATTTTCTTCTGGCAAACGTCTATACTTGCTGAAAGTCAGCTCTATGGGAAGTGCTATAGAGAGAACTCTAATTGAAGAGCATGCTGGGAACTTCTATTTACTGGACATTGATTGGAGAAGGAACTTCATCTATTGGTCAAATGCTCGGGGTCATCTTGTTTATTCAGCTGGATATTCAGGAGAAAAGCAAGAAATTTGGACCCAGAACACAGGTGAGCTGTGGTAGGCGCACCTGCTTTTCTTCTTTTATTTTCTGGTTCTAAAATGTGTAGGACCAAAGGAGCGAATGTATCCCTAATCTCAGTGTAGCTTCATGGGGCAAAGACTAGATGTGACTAATTGAATGGGATATGTTTTACTGACCTATTGTTCTCAGGCATGACCACAGCCCTGAGGATAAATACAGGTACAAAAGTTTTTAAATCTTGCTTTCCTGGCCTTAAGTCGGAGAAGAATAGAAAAAAAAAAAAGGACCTTTTATTCTTTGGTTTTGCATTGCAGATTTTTTCATATTCTAATTTAAAAGTCATTTGCAATGCAGATTTTGGAGAGGAAAAGCAAGATATTTTCTTAATACGGCAATGTATACTTTCCCTTCCCACATTCCTAAATGCTGCACCTCGCCCTCAAGTTCCCTGTACTTTGTCTAAACGCAGCAAACATCTCTGCTACGAAGGACAGATTTTTAAATCCTTGTACCTGTGCACTCTGCCAAATGCTAAGGCTATCCTTCTCTCTGTGAGAAGTGCCTTTGACACTTTTCTCAGGGATGGACAGGATACCCAGAGGACTGCAAGGTAAATACAATGGTGGTTGAGCAGCAGCTTCTAACACTCTGTCAGAAAACATTCAGGACAAACTAACCATGACAGTATCTAACAGCTGTCTGTGGGGTGCCTAATCGCAGTCTTCCAGCTTAATGGAAAGCGCCACCTTCTTCCCCAGGGCTGGGCATATTAATTAGCTTCTGTTGCTGTTATTATATCAAGGATTGCTGGTTTCGTCTGAGCTGGCTCTATTGTGGAGTGGTGATAACTTTCTGTAACTATAATAAATGCCTGAGGTGACCAACTTGTAAAAAGAAAATCCTAACTGAGCGAATAATATATAAATACATAAGGGGAAAAGTTAATTTGGGCTCTTAGTCCATTTGGTTTGACTCGCTTGTTTTAGACTTGTGATGGTAGTACTGGATGCCAATGGGAAGGGAATTGTGGACCCAAAGTGCTCATCTCATGGTGAAAGAGAGAGGTGGTGGGCAGGGACTAAATACTTACTGACCCACTGAGGACACTTATTCCCAATTATCGCCAGATTATCGCCTACTGATCCTTGTCTGTTAAAAGTTACATAGTCCCCCAATAGCAGCACAGACTTGCCTAACACATCAAGGTCCTAACACATAAACTTTATGGTGATATTCAAGAGCCAAACGAATTGTAGCAGTGGTTAAACATGGCAAAAGCAATGACATCATTCCTGCTAGCTAGACCTGCTTTATGTGACCTTCTTCAAACAACCCCTGAGTGTCCTGATGCCACTGTTTTCTTTTGGGTGCCATATTCTTATGCTAAAGTTGAAAACTGAGGCTGAAAAAAATCCAGCTAATCCCATCCCTTCACCCTGAGTAACTATTCATGTGTTCGTCCTCTCCCTTAGTATTTAACATCAGTTTCTCACTGTCATGCCAAGTGTCTGTGCTTTAAAGTGCTTGACAATTGCCTCTCTGCAGGCTACAGTTTGGATAGGAAATGAACCCCGCCATTAGCCCAGTCATGTGTCCAATGAAGACTTGGTTTCCAGGTAGCATCACTGAGATCTGATCATTAGGATGATAACTTCATCCATAGATTACATCCGTGAGGAGTTCAGAAATGAATGGGCTATGAGAAGGCAGAGCCTGGTGTGGGGAAGCAGGCCACTGGGGCCATGCCTGGGAGAGGACGGCTTGTTTTCTCCGCAACAACTTCCCGGATGTGACCACTTGGTTCCACTATATACACACTGCCACGGTGTCCTGCCTAACCACCTACAGGCCCAGAAGCCTTGGAGACAAATGTCAGTAGCCTGAAGTCAGGGACCAGAATGGATCCTTTATCCCACCTCAGATATGAAAGGTTAAAAAACAAAAACATAAACAAAGAGTGACTAAAATAACAGGAAAAATATGTTGTGTATATATTATCTGACATATACTTACAATAAAGCTGATATAAAAGTGAGCAATATACAATCTGTGATTATTTTTTTTTTAAAAAGCTAAGGTTAATTGTATCTGGTAAAGTTGTTGCAGAAGTACAGTTTTGACTTTCATACTTTTGTTTCAATAGAAAAGTGAAACAAAGGTGAAGTGGAGAAGACACAAGGCGAGTAGGTCATCTGGTGTCCTAAAACATGTTTTTGATCACTTCAATAATACATTATAAGTACTAGTCAATGATCTTGGACTTTTTAGGTATTTAGAGTTTAATTTCTTGTATACGTGGAATCAGTACTCTTAACAATTCTACTTTCTTTGCATTTATTTTATTTTGTGGTGTGTGTATACGTGCATGCACATGTGTGTTCATGCTCATGTACCCGTGGGCCACTTGTGTGTGAGTAGGTCAGAGGATAACTTTTAGCAATCAATTCTCTGCTTTTGCCATGTGGGTTCCAGGGACTGAACTCAGGTTATAGGACTTGGTGGCAAGGATCTGTACTTACCAAGCCATCACTTTTCTTATGTAACAACTAAAGGGTCACAAACTTTGTATGAAAGCCCAAAGAGTCACCACCATGCTCGTTATTTGTTATTGTAGCATGAAAACAGCCTTATAGGATGTATGACTTATTAATTATATTCCCTGAAAGGTTATCCATATAAAAAGGCAGTGGATCATATTTGGCCCAAAGGCAATTTATCATCTTTGGTGTAAGGAACAAAACACACAAACAAGCAATCCCTAAAGAAGCCCTCTCCCATGAGCTGTGCTGGCAGTTTTCAGGGTGTAAAGACACCCACAATGCCAACTTCCAAGCTACCACGTTACATGGTTAAAACAGATTTGAAAAGTATGGGTAGGACCATGTCCAACATCCAAGAATGATTGACTTAAAGTAAACAGGAGTGTGATACAGTTTGTACAGTGCCAATTTGAAACTGCAAAGTCCAAAATACCAGAATCTCAGTGGTTTTGATCACCTCCATGATGCAATAGGAGGGAAATTCCATTATCTGTTCTCAGCGAGTCAGATGCTGGTAATGTGTTATAAAACTACTTTGAGGCCATATGCATAAGGTATATAGGAAACAAAGATGAATATTGGATTTAGACTGGAGTCCCCTTCTCAAAGCTGTGTGCAAAAATACAGAGAGCATTCCAAATTCAGAACCACATTCAATTCCACAATAAAGAATCCTAAGCCAGTAATAGTAAATAGTACTAAAATAATAATAAAAACTATATTAGTTGAGTATTATTTTTAGTAAATTGATATAATTAATTTAATTACTTATATTGAACCACCAACTAGCAGAGTTCCCGATGGTTGACTATTGTGAGCTTGTGTGATCCGCTTTAGTAACTTACCATAAACTAGCAGAGAGTATTTTAAGATATTTGCCTATTTTAATTAAGCGTGTGACAAGCTCATGAGAGGAGCATCTTTATAATGCATCTGAGGACAGAAACAGGGTTTTGAGGGAGGCATTCTGACCTTCTAGCTCGATCTTGCTCGGAATCTTAATGGTAGACTACATCCCACAGTAGCTGAATTCCAGCTTAGTTCCAGCGCTCCACTAGCTATCCTGAGCCTGAGTAGGAGGGGAAGAGGGCTTGGAGCTAGCTCATAACTCAGTTATTTACATCTGAAAAAGGTCACCTGTCTGAGTCAGGGTTTCTACTGCCATGAAGAGACACGATGACCACCGCCACTCTTATAAAGGAAGAAATTTCACTGAGGCTGGCTTCCAGTTCAGAGGCTTCATCTATTGTCATCCTGACAGGAAGCGTGCTGGCACACAGGCAGACCTGGTGCTGCAGAAGGAATTGAGGGTTCTATATCCTGATCTAAAGGCAACAAGAATAAAGAATGATTACTGGACCTAGCTTGAGTGACTGAAACCTCAAAGCAACTGGCAGTGACACGTCTACTCTAACTAGGCTACTCCTCTTAATAGTGCCACTTCCTACGATCCTTGGGGGGAGGGCATTTTCATTCAAACCATCAAACTACCGGTGATTTTTATGAACTTGGTCCTTCTCATCCTAGATTTTCTCACTGTCTGTGCTCTCTGGGTGACTTTTAATCCTATCTGAAGTGATGTCACTTGTTCTAGTTTTTCTAAAGCAATTTCAGCTCTAGCCCCTTGAAGTTTAATGGATAGATTTGCATATCGACTGGGTGACTTTTAATCCTATCTGAAGTGATGTCACTTGTTCTAGTTTTTCTAAAGCAATTTCAGCTCTAGCCCCTTGAAGTTTAATGGATAGATTTGCATATTGACCCATGAGAAGAAGGAGCGTAACTCTGAAGTTGCAGGCCTGCATGCAAAGGCAGGCCACCCGGCCATCTCCTTCTAGATGTAGTACATCTTTGCAGGTGGCTTTGAGGGCCAGTAGAGCTCAAGTGACAAGCTGCTGGATCCAGACTAGGCATTGTGAGGCTCATGATACAAAGAAGTGTCTGCTCGAGGGGGCCGCTCTCCTTCTCCCCTTGACCCATTAGAGCCAGTACCTGAATAGACCTAGAAGCCTTTTCCAGTCTGGTCTCTGTTCCTCCTACAGTCTGTTCAGCAAACGTGGACATATCCACCGGGAACCTATTCTGGGTACCCTGCGACCGAGGTACTATTCAGAAGACCAGAATGCCTGGCGCAGAGTCACACACTCTCTACAGTACTCGAAACATTATAGTGCAGCTGCTTCTTGATTGGCCCAGAAGAGTGCTGTACTGGGTGGAGAACGGGAAGCCCCTACAAAGCATGACCCTCGATGGCAAAAACAGACAGGAAGTTTGGAGAGGCACCTGGGCAGCAGATACTCGGATGGCTTTGGACCTGGGGTCTGCTAGCATCCTCTGGACCACCAAAGGGCATGGTAAGTACTGTATAACCTACAGTACAGTGTGTGGGTGGGGAGTGGGACCTGAGGACACATGCCAAAGTTTCATTTTAGCCTCATGCTTCTTCTAGTCATTTCTTTTAACTTCAAATTTATTTTTGTGTTTTGGGCTATGGTGGAAATTTTTGTTTTAAATTTTTGCTGGACACAAAATAGTTGCACCTACATGTGGGTTGAATTATGATATTTTGACACCCGTATATAATGTATAACGAGCAAATTATAGTAATTAGTGCATTCGTCACCTCGAGCATGTACTGTTACTTTGTATAGAGAATATTCCAAACCTTTCTTCTGCCTGTCCTACTTATTCTGAGCACTGCTTAAACAAAGACTTTGACTTGAAATTTGACAGTAAATGCAAGGTACTTCAAACCCACCTCTTACCTAACCCTCTGGTTTAGGAATTTAAAAACTTGAAACACTTTCAGAAACAATAGACTTAAGAGCTTCAAAAAGATACATACGGTTGTTTTTCCCAAGGTTTGTTTTAAATGTGCTTTTCCTTTCACAACTAGAAATAACAGAGGCAAACTTTCTTTGCAAAGGAAGTGCCAGGGCTGTGGTTAGACATTGGTACCAGGTATGGGCTATAACTGTGCTGCGATTCTGATCTTCTTACCTAACAGCTACCTTGTGGCCTGGTGGCAACATGCTGATAGCCATGTTTTTCAGTAATGCTGCTTTTCTACTGCTGGGAAAAAACACCAAAAAGCCATTTGAGGAAGAAAAGTTTTAACTAAACTTATGGTTCATCACGAAGGAAGAGAAGTCAGGGCAGAAACTTAGCGCAGAAACACAGAAGCAGGGAGCTACATCAGAAGCCATGAAAGACTGCTATTTACCGGCTTATTCCTCCTGGCTCTCTATGTTTGTTTTCCAATATAACCTAGAACCGCCTGCCCAGGGATGGTACCACCCACAATTAATTGGGACCCACATCAGTCATGAATCAAGAAAATATCCCACAGGCTTGCCTATGGGCCGATCTAATGGAGGGATTTTTCAGTTAAAGTCCCCTTTTCCCAGATGAGTCTGGGTTGTGTCAGGTTGCTAAAAATAGATAAATAAAGCTAACCAAACACAAGACGCATTGAGACACTGAAGCCGTAGCTGCTGTCCTTGCATGTCCAGAACTAAGATCCCCACTGTCCAGGAGCTTAAGACACTCATTAGTTATTTTTAACCTATAAAACTAAAAGCTGTGACCCTTGGGGGAATGGACTTCCTTGGAGTTTTGGGTCTTTGGACCTCCATCACATCGGGCCCGTTCATCCTACCTCGCTCTAGGTCACAGACCAACCTTGGTTTTCCCCTAGGGTTGCACAGTCTTAGTCTATTAAAAAACCGAACACGCTCGTTGAACCCATCCTGGAGCGATGTGGTTATGGTGGCCCATGCACCTTACCTGGTGACCGCAGACAAAGCAGCTCTTGTGCTGTGGAACAGGAAGACACTGGAGCCCTTCTCCACCCTGAAGGAGCCACACATAAAGAAAGTGATCATCTTGGCGGAGAATCAGGAAGTACAAGGTGAGTCTCTCCTGGCGGGGCCATCCTCCATGTTCTTTAGGGTAAAAATCCTGAGTACCCTGTTGTTTATATTACCTCGATATTCTCCTCAGCCCAGTCATCCCCCTCCCTAACTTGTTCATATTAGGGGAGTTTAAGAACTGAACACGTATTTTAAAGTTGCTAAGAGAATTAGCCAATTATAATGACCATAAGTCTTCGCAGTTCTGAATTGTCTACCTGCCATAACCTTTTGGGGAAAGCTCTTTCATGTTAATGTATTCAAGACTCAGTTTGGGTATGAACATAATTAGTTCTAAACTGTTCCCAAACTGATTTATCAAACAACCTATTCTTTCATGAGACACATAGCAGTGACGTTGTGTAGGGGACCTTCTGTGACGCACCTCAAGGCTACGATACAGGCTGAATATCCTCTACCCAAAATATTTAGGACCAAAATTGTGTTCCAAGTTTTGGACCTCTATTTTAGGCTTTGGCGTCTCTTTAAGATGCATAGTGAAATCTCCGATGGATGAAACCCAAGTGTGAAAATTGCTATAATCCGTACATACTTTATGCATAGACAAGCTGAAGGTCATTTCCTACAACAGTCTTAGTGTGTCTGCCTTTGAAGTGGGACCTGACACAGGAAGTCGAGCATCAAGTTTTCCTTTGTGCCATCATGTTGGACTTGGAAAGTTTTGTATTTTGAAGCTTTTGGATTTTAAGTTTTCTGACTGAAGTGTTCACCATGTTCCAGGGAAAGTAGCATTCTTCCATTTGTTGGAGTTGGGTCAAGGTGAACAGGTTTACATATCATCTTTTCACGTAACTCTTTGACAGGACCAAACACATCCAGTCTTAGGTTATGAAGAAGGTTATGAAAAAGGAGTTTCTACACTAGGTTTCAGAACCTTCCTTGGTAGGTTCTGGGCCTCTCAGGGGACAGTGGAGACCAGAGGGATGGATCCATTTCTTCTCTGTATCCAATGCATCTCCTCCTCTGTGACCCACAGGACTTTTGGCTTACTGGTTGCTTTATATTGATCTTAGGAGTTAAAAAGCATCAGGTCTGAGGATTAATTCTTGAGGGTATACAGATATAGTTAATTTTCCTGCCTTAAATTCTATTCTGATTGCTAAAACATAGCTGCTGGCAAATATAACGTGTGGTGGTGTAATTTATGCATCTCAATAAGTGAGTGCCTAGCTTAAGCTGGCTCTCATCCCGTGTTGGGGGCCCAGAAACGCTGTAGTGCATTATGTAATGTTAGGAACACATCCTGAGAAATGTTATACTGTGTGGTATCATTGCTGTGTTGCTGTTACAGAATGTACTCGCACGAACCCCAGATGTACAATGATAGTACAACTATTCCAAATGAGAGCAGTTGCTTTGCTCATACCGGCTGATTGTAACAATTGTGCGACCAGACGTTTTCAGCTCGGTGATGCTCTTATGCAGCACCTATGTGCCGTCTGTGATTAACAGACCATGATTCGACACACAGTTACACTCACTTTTCATTTGTCAGATGCAAATAGAGTACCAGATAGCTCAGGAAGGAGGAGGCACTTGTCCAGATTCAAAGCCAGTGGATGAAGGTCTATGCAGCTCCCTCATCTAAGCATTCTTAAGATTGGTGCTTTCACTGGTTCTTGTAAGGTAGAGCCATGTGGATACTCAGCGCTGACATGGCTTTCTGAGGGAGGGAGGGGACAGTGGGGATATGTCCTATTGCTGGGCCCTCCTGGATTGATTTGCTGAAGTGATATCGTTTGCTCTAGATCCTGGGCTTAAGGAACCAGTGCCCACTGCCCCTTCCCTTCCTCCTGTTCTCTGTGCCCAGTCCTCTGTCCCCTGCCAGGATGGAAAGGGATGCATTCCCAGGGAATCCCTCTGTGATGGTGAGGAAGACTGTCAGGATGGCTCGGATGAAAAAAACTGCTTCCAGGTCTGCCATCACCCAGGTTGGTAATCCTGACGTCGGGCCTTTTGCCAGGGTCATCTTGAGGCCCATGATAGGAATTCCCAGAGTATGTTTTTAAATCTGACCTCCCAGCTTCCTCTGGACAAGTCTGCATGTCATTATCTGTGGGAATTCTGGTTCCCTAAGGACACACTTCGTCCATTTGGCTGTGTTTGTCGCCTGCTTGCTTCCTCAAATTTTCCATGTGTTTCAATATTTGCCTTCTTATAGGCTGAGCCATCGAGTGACCTAAATGGCCCACTTATAAGAGTTGGTAATTATTTGGCATGTTGTCAAAGCAATTATTTAAATGACTTAGTTCAGGTTAATAACATAATTGACCTGAGCACATTATTAAGCTGCCTTGTGTATCTTCAAGACGTTAGAGCTCAGCTAGGTGGGATGCACTCTGTTTAACTCTCAGACTCCGGAACACAGTGAGCTCATCTCATTTAAAATCTTCCTCCTGACCAATTTGAGTCCTGAGCCTTTTCCATTTCAGGGGTCTTCCAGTGTCTGGATGGAAACAAGTGCATAGAGGAGAGATTTCACTGTGACGGGGCTCAGCATTGCTCCGATGGGTCTGATGAGTTGGGCTGCTGGAGACCCGCTGATGACTGCTCGCTGCACTGCGACAACAAGACCCGCTGTATCCCTAAGAGTTGGAGATGCGATGGGAAGCCAGACTGTTTGGATAGAAGAGATGAACAAGGATGCCGTAAGTTCCATATGCCTCCCAAGATGTGTGCATGTACATGCATGTGTAAGTGCGTGTATGTGTGAATATGTGTGTGTGTGTGTGTGTGTGTGTGTGTTCTGAATTTCATTGTGTAATCCAGGCTAACCTAGAATTCACAGAGGTCCACCTGCCTCTGCCTCTTGGACTAAAGAGAAGTGCCACCCTACATGCTGACCCAGGATGTCTGGTCCCCGGGAATACTTCCAATTGTCTTATAGTTGATTTGTCTTTTTTTTGGAAATTATGTTCTACAACAGTATTCTGAATGATAACCTAAATATTACCATGGAGCAGGTACTGAACCATTGTTCCTTTTGAATAAATAAATAAATAAATAAATAAATAAATAAATAAATAGTTACTTCAAAGCTCTGATCACCGCACCCTTCCCACCAATACATACATCACTGCACTGTTTTGGTAACATTAGTAAAGATGCCTTTATACTGTTGGCTTATTAACAATCCTATATAATACGATAATTTGCTTAATAAGACCTACCACAGCCTTTGTGTGTGTGTGTGTGTGTGTGTGTGTGCGCGCGTGTGTGTGTTTTCCTGTTTAAGACAGATGTTCACTATGTAGCCCTGGTTGCACATCTAATTCCATTTGCCTCATGGGACTTACCTTTGTAGGGTGGTGACAGTGGTTTCTTTTTGTTTTTGAGACCAAGTTCACTGTGTAGCTCTGGCTGGTCTGGAACATGCTACCAACACCAGATGGCCTTGTACTCACATACATCCCCAGACCTCTGCCTTCAAAATGCCTGGATCAAAGGTGTACCCACCATGCCTGCCACAGCATTGTCTTGTTCTGGGAACGTAGGACAACACTTTCATTGCTCTGAAGTTACTGGAATAGTAAATTACCAAGAGTATGAAAATATGAAAATTATAGTTCTAAGTAGACCATAACAAGGATGCCAGATAACAGAGTGAGAGTTGACACAAAAGGCATAATGTCACCTGCTGATCCCATCTGGGAACACACACACACACACACACACACACACACACACTATACACATACACTATACCAACACACACTACATAAATATATAACACACATATTACACAAACACACACTACACACACTGTACACACCACTACACTTATACATACTATGCACACTACACATATAAACACACACTACACATACACCCATATACACACAAACATAACACACACATAACCCAGACTATACAAACACATACTATACACATACATACACACATACCCATACACACAACACTACACACATACACACATAACACATATAACACACTATACACATTCACTATATATATATATATATATATATATACATACACTATACACGCATACTACACATACTACAAACACTACATACACACACTATATACACTATACATGCACTACACCCATACACCCATACACTACACTACACACACATACTACACATACTACACACACACACACACACACACACATCCTACACACACTACATACACTATACACATACACACTATACACACACACACTATACACACACACTACTCACTCTCTCTCTCACACACACACACACACACACACACACACACA
>JADRCD010224331.1:0-11039 GCA_019843815.1 Montemys delectorum | reverse complement strand
CACACACACACACACACACACACACACACACACACACACACACACACTGAGTGCTGTACTTGCCATGGGAGTTTGATGGTAAAAGATTGGAGCTAGGGGCATCTTGAGTGTCCTACCATGCTCTCCTCTTTCCATCACAAGAATATTCCCATTAGGAGGAAAACTAGTCTGTTTTGCAAAATTACTTTTTGTCAAGCTAACGATCGAGTTCCCTGAATGTTTTACATTTGGTCCCAGGCCTTTTCACCTGCTGGGCCATCTCACTTGGGGGTATTGTTTTCCCTTTAATGTTACAGACCACAGAGTGTTGATTTCTCTTTCTAATGACATGGTTCAAAGATCTATACCGCCTTGGGAGACGGCTGTCAAGGAGAAACTTGGATTAAAGTGGGAAGAGCTGGATGAGGCTCAGGCCTGTCTAGTTGTGGAATGAACCATGTGGCCAGGGCTGTGATAGCACCTGGACCGTTTAACCACTGGGAGGAACGAGATACTCAAAGGAAATTAAACTCTAGATAGAGCATATCTTTGAGACCTATTTACATCTTTTTCTGGGGCTAAATTAAGCACCTTCTGTTTGTAGGCATTGAGTCCAGTGATAAGTTTTAGAGCATTTTGAACAATGGGAGAGAAATTCTTGTATTGTTGATGCAGGAAGCTTGCAGAGGAGGGCCTTCACTCTGCCTATGCCAGGTCTGTGTGAAGGTTCTCCCATTCCTGTCCCTCAGCCCGTATTTTCTAGGACCAAGGCAGGACTGAGGCAGTAGATTAATGGCAAATCCTTTTCTTTTTCTTTTTCTTTTTTTTCTTTTTTTTTTTTTTTTGGTGTTTTGGAGACAGGGTGTCTCTGTTTAACCCTGGCTGTCCTGGAACTCACTCTGTAGACCAGGCTGGCCTCGAACTCAGAAATCTGCCTGCCTCTGCCTCCCAAGTGCTGGGATTAAAGGCGTGCACCACCACGCCCGGCCTATGGCAAATCCTTTTTAGGATCACTTTTAACTCGAGTTTTCTTTCACTGACTGATGAGGCTAGTTCCCACGGTGATAACAGAACTCAGGAGAGCCCCTGAAGTGTCTTTCTTACCACTGGGGTGCCTCAGAGTTTGCCTGAGTCCTTACCCAAAGTATTACCTTTCTCAGTTCGTGAAAAATGCAGCTCCTCTGAATTTCAATGCGAGAATGGCCAATGCATATCTTCTTCTCTGCATTGTGATGGGAACCGAGACTGCCTGGACCATTCAGATGAGGAAGGCTGTCCTGTCACCTGGTCCCTACAGTGCCCAGAAGGGCAGACGAAGTGCCGGAAGAGTGGAGAATGTGTGTTGGCAGAGTGGATATGTGACCATGATGTGGACTGCAAAGATGGAACCGACGAGAAGGTAGCATACTTCTCCTTCAGAAATACGCAGAGGGGCCATTGCCCCTGAGTAGCCAAGGGCAGTCAGTTCTTGGATCTTCCCGGGATGCCAGAATCTGTGGATTCTCAAGTCTTCCCTAGGGCTTGGCATAGTAGTTGCTTGTCATGGACCCATATTTTTTCATACATTAAATCTTCTCTCAGCCGGGCAGCGGTGGCCCACGTCTTTAATCCCAGCACTTGGGAGGCAGAGGCAGGCAGATTTCTGAGTTCAAGGCCAACCTGGTCTCCAGAGTGAGTTCCAGGACAGCCAGGGCTCCACAGAGAAACCCTGTCTTGAAAAACAAAACAAAACAGTCTTCTCTAGGTTACTTATATCAACTACGGCAGTGTTTACGTCGAGGAAATCATTGCCATGTGGTATTGCTTAGGGAGCAGTAACAGGAAGCAGTGACCAGGTGTGCATGTGTGGTAAAGATTCGATCTTCAAAAAATATTTTTGAATCTACTGGTAAACAATATTGCTAACTGTGGTTCTCAGTCATGACAGTGACCCAGGCTGTCTGTTGGGAAATTCAGGAAGATGTAGAGGCAGAGAAGTCACCTAGAGCTGCATCAGGGTGTTACCAGGGGACTGCAGAAAGCCAAACTTGGGAGGCACTTGTGTTGCAGGAAGGCTCCAAGAATTAGAACATGAGCACCGTGGTTTGAGTAGCCAATGGAAAGCTGAGTTCTGGAAGTGGACCGATTTGTCCCCAGCTCCTTTGGATTGTTACCAGGAAGCTTCCTGGAGCTCAGAATTGCTCGTGGTGCCTCCCGGAAGCCTATAGCTTGCTTATGACCTTAGGGTTCAACAGCTAGGAATGTGTCCAAAGCCGCAGTTGTCAGCCTTCCTAATGCTATAACCCCTCAGTATGTTTCTTCATGTAGTGGTGATCCCCAACCATAAAATTATTTTCATTGCTACTACATAACTGTAATTTTGCTATTGGTACTAATCATAACATAAATCGTCCACGTTTTCTGATGGTCTTAGATGACTCCTGTGAAAGGGTTACTTAAGCCCGCAAAGGGGTCATGACCTATAGGTTGAGAACCACTGGTTTAAGGGCTCTGGGGATGAGCAGGTGCATAGATGGCCCCTCTCCTCTAAATACTCAATTCAGAATAGTTGCAAAAGATACTGTCAATTTTACTTTGCTGGAGCATGTATCTGTTGTGGAAGAAAGAGCTCGAAGTGTATTTCTAGAATAGATTCATTTGCTTCTGTTATCCAGATGAAATGAAGACTTCCCAATTCGTCATTCCTTTACACTTTATTTATTTTTCCGATTAGTCACAAAATGGTTTATTTGCATATCTCACCTGGCAGGCCACTCCTTATGAGCAGAGGTACCCTTAGTTATATGCAGCTTGGATGCAGCTTGCATCCACAGGAGGAAATACTGACCAGGACAGCTCTACTAAGCTCAAGAACTTGAGCAGGAGTTTAGACTCAAATCCATTTGAGGTTGGCACTCCTCAGTCAAGGCAGGTGTGTAAGTGACAAGGTCAGTGCTAATGGTCTTGTGCCATCCTTCAAGGTAAAATGCTGTCTTCTCTAAAATCATGGTCTGACAGAAGATGAGGCTAAGCCTCCCTCAGGTCCTCTCCAGGCATGGAAAGTTCCTTTCCTGGAGGCAAGATGACACCAAAGGCCATGTCCCAAAACAGAGCAAACAGGCCAGGCATGAAAAAAAAAAGACACAAAGAGCTTATGAGAGCCACCGTCCTCTGTGATGAGGACACAAACCCAAGACTCAACTTTCTGGTGGAGCTGAATGGAGCCTAGGTTGACCATGACCATGCCTCAGATCTTCCTGATTCAAGTCTCAGACCAGAGCCCCCAGGATATCTCCCTACCTCAGCCTTCTCCAAGCTCTTCTAGAATGTCTCAATGTTCATCACCACAGGGCAAATGTTCTTATATCCCAGCAACTCACATACATCTCTCTTCTTTAAAATGTCACACTCTGCTGTACCTGTCACCACTGTCCCTTGGTTAGAATAGACTAACCTCACTCTATGGGTATAAGTAATGGGTTTTCCAGGCATGGAATGGACACTGGGATGTAAGTGTTCATAGCATCCAGCAGCCTCTACACAGATTTCATGCCTAGTTCAGGATCATGGTTCTCGGGGACATAGAGAACAGCGCCCATAATGCCTGGAATCTTCTCTCCTTAATAGTCAGACTCAGCAAGCATCCCCTGGATCCTCAGCTCTACTAGTTTAACCATCTCCCAGTACTGGAAGTGTCTGTTTTGTTCACACATATCATGACATGCTTTTCCCCAATCTGTTTAGCCCATAGTAATAAGTGCTCGCCAGGCTGGAGCCACCACCAGGATGATGCCATTTAGGAGGGAAAGGTCTGTGACATTATTCTTAACATAACTGCATAACCAGGACAGTCAGTCTCTGTGGGCACAGTTGTTGGCAACAGGGCTATAAAACTACTTATAAGGTGGGTTATTGGCAATACCTTGAGCTAGCTCCTCTGGGAGCATTGTCTATCTTCTTATGCTTCTTGAACTAGTCCACCTCCCTCTGTTAGAATGTTCATAGTGTCAAGATAACCTCACTGTGGTCCACAACAAGTGGTACCCACGTTCACATGGGTTAGCTTGACCTCCAGTCACAGGAGGTAGCACAAGAAGGGTGAGGCTGGGTCCTTCAGTTGGTTGAAAGTCAAGCTGGTGCCAGGAGTGTTGAAGCCAAGTGTCACTTGCAGTAGGGTGACATTTGTGGTTGTGGTAGTACTCAGGGACCCAAACAGAGTGCTAGGCAATGGAAGTCAGTGTGCCACCCTCATGCTTTTGTACATGGCAATGAAGCAAGGCCTCCTAAGCACAACAGGAGAGGAAGCACATATGAATTCACAGACTGAGGCAGAAAGGAGTCTCCTAACCCAGGGCCTTGTCTAACTCTGCAAACTCCTTCCTTAGATGGATCAGAGGCCACTGACTGTCACTGTCTCCTCAGGACTGTGGCCTCAAGGTGATCTCATGTGGTCCAAGGCAGTGGGCTTGTGACAGTGGAGACCAGTGTGTGCCGGACTTCTGGCACTGTGATGGACAGAGCGACTGCAGAGATGGCAGTGACGAGGCTGGATGTAAGTGCAGGGCATCCTCACTGAGGCAGAAGGCAGGAGCTTCCATGCAAATGCCACAGAGCCTGGAGCCCACCCTCTTCTCTCATTGGATGGGTCTTGGTTTGTAAATGAAGGAGCCTTGTAGAGGAGGGATGCTGGGGGATGGTTATAAAACTAGAGTAGAGAGCCATCCCCTCTCTGACAGGTACTCCACAGAAGTGCCAGGATTCCGAGTTCCGGTGTGCTAATGGTGCCTGCCTCAGCTTCAACATGGTGTGTGACGGGCAAGAGGACTGTGCGGATGGTTCAGATGAGGGTGGGAAGTGTTCCTCATCGGTGTGTAGCCCTGGGCTGTGTTACCACTCTTGCTACCAGTCCCCAACTGGGCCGGTGAGTTGCTGAAGCTTACTGTGTGTTCTCTATCAGCCACATATGTGCTCTGAGAAAAATCAGTAGTGAACTCATTCAGGTTGTCCCTGATGGCACCTTGATCTCATAGATATGTACATAGTAGAACTGACCTGAGTGCCTATCCAGGTACCTGAGCCTTCCTAGCTCCTCCTGAGTCCTGTTTAACTTCTCCCCTATATTGTGTCTCCTGGTACACCATCATGAAAATTACTCCTGTGCCTCTTGCCGTGAGCTGTGGGAGAAATGTTGCATGGTGTTAATATCCAAATATCTGGGCAGGTCAGGAAAATGACAGTGTGAAGTTTTCTTCCATGTAGATATTTGAAACCTGCCCTGCTCTTAAGTTGAGGACTGGCTATGTTATTACTCAGAAGAATGCAGTGAACTCAATTCTCATAGTTGAGTGAAAGAAAGTGTTCTGATATTTGGTCACACCAGCTCTCCACTGGCAGATGACCAATTCAGTTGGTTTCATATGCTTTTCCTCTTATGGATGCAGCAAAACCTAGTCATTGTTACTCCTGTCCTATGATGGATAGAGGGTGTAAGGGGTACAGTAAGGTTGATGAGACAGAGAAGGGACTATTCAAAGCAAAGCTGTTTTAGTTGTCAACATGGAATGTATCATCAAGCGAGTCTCATATGACGATCAAAGCCCTTTTAGCAATGCTGTTCTGTCTTCAGAATATGCTGATGGCTTTTCTTCTCTTTCAGGTATGTATTTGTGCCCCAGGCTTTCAGCTGGAGAGCAGTGGTCGAATCTGTCAGGATGTAAATGAGTGCCAGCAGCCATCTGGTCAACCTTGTAGTCAGACCTGTATCAATACTGAGGGCTCATACATCTGTGCCTGTCACCCTGGCTACTTGCTGGGTCCTGATGGCCACACTTGTAAGGCAACAGGTAACCTAGAGCTGGACTATATTCTAAGTCATGGGTAATGAGCTTCAAATCTCTGACTCAGTGACTGTGGGTCCACTCGACTTATCAAACTTTCCTTTCCTGCCCACCTGCCCCAATATTTCACTCCCAACCAGCCTAATGTTTATCAACAGGTGTATGGATAAAGAAAATGTGTATATACATAATGGAATTTACCTAGCCATAAAGAAAAATGAAATTCTGTCCCTTGCAGGAAAATGAGTGGAGCTAGAGTTTATGTTAAGTGAAATAAGCCAGACTCAAGAAGACAAATATTGCAGTTTTGTCTTCTATGTAGAATCTAGATTTAAATATGAATAGATACATGGCATGGAAGTTAAAGTGGGACTATAGGTGGGGGCAAAGGATTAAAGGGAGGGGAGAATAAGAGAGGTAAATAGAAGAAAGATAAAATGTCACATATTTCCCCTTATCTGTGGAATATGTGCAAGTGCCTGTGTGACATGAAAACAGAACTGGGACTACTTGAAGAAAGCAAATGAACCAACATTGTGGGGAATGGTAGTGGAGGGAGAGAGTGGAGGTGAGCAAGGTACACTGATGTGTCTAATACAGTGTCACAGTAAACCTCACTATTTGGTCCACTAACTAAGAAAATAAAAAAGTTGTTACTTTTTATTTAAACTAATAATTGTTGTATTCTATATACCTTTAAAATGCAGTTATTACTGTAACCATTCTCATAAAACACTTCTGTGTGAGCTAATTGGAAGCCTAGCCCTGGCAACAGTATGCCACAGGCCCCACAGTGTGTCATATTCTTTCATTTAGCCTGTGCTGATCTTCACTCTATAAACTCTATGGTCATGTTGAAAGCCATTTCTTTTGGGCAGGTGCTGAGCCCATCTTGCTGGTCTCAATTGAGTTTAACCTATTCCTTTCTGGACTGAGAAGCTTAAAAGAAGATATCCTGGCAACTGCAGACAAGAACCTGGTTATTTACTCTGTGGACTATGACTTAGTGGATCAGAAAATCTTCTGGGCAGATCCCAATGCAGAAAGTATAAGGTGGACAAGCATGGACACGAAGAAGGATGGGATGGTGGTGCAAGGTATGACCTCTGGAAAGTTCTTATTATATCCACATAACATAACACAGAGCATAAACAATATGATGAGGGGTAACTAATATAATCCTGGGTTGGGTTCTACCTCTTCAATTGAAAGAGACCAAGACTTGCTGATTAGTAGGAAATAGAAAGACATACACATTATCATCTTGGTGGACATGGGTTTTACCAAGCTTTGAGCCATCAACCACTACTTTGATGATGAACTCCCTCTACAATAGTATTTTGGGACATATTAATAGTTTTCTGTGTTGCATATTCACATAGAAGTTGGAAAATGAATGAATATGGCGTGTAAGTCTAGAGTCTTTTGGCTTAAGCCTACTGAAGTTACAGTTTAGCATAAGCATACCTATTGAATGATCTTTTTAGGAATAAAGGCAGATGGTATAGGGGTTGACTGGATTGGAAGAAATCTCTACTGGACTGATGGGAGAGCTGGCCAGATTTTGGCAATTCAGTTAACTGCTGTGGGGAGAGGAAAATCTGAGTACACAGTTGTCTTGGATGATGACCTGATTCAGCCCCAGTCTTTGGCTTTGGATCCCTTAAATGGGTGAGTCGGGTGTCAAAACACCAGGATAAGAATCCCAAGCTTGTTATTCCTCCTGAGCTCTACTTTGATGCTTGTGTTAGCTCGATCCAGAATGAGTGAATTGAAAAGTCTGGTTTTAGATCTAATGCTCATTGGTATCCACCCAAACTTTGGAAAAAGTTCAAAGTGCAATTTGCATTAGTTATTTACATTAGTAATTACTAGTGGTTTCTAAGGCAAACAGTGGACTCTTGGGGTACACTTATGATTTTTAAATGGTTGATGAGGAGAAAAGTAAGGACAGTTAGTTTATGATCATCAAGATTCAAGTTAAGCCTGAGTGATTCCACTTACAGTCTTTTCTTTCTGAAAAGAGATGTAATTTTATAATTTAAAAATATTAGTGTGTATGTGTGCGTGTGCCCTTGCACGCACATGTTCCAGTGCCATGGTACCTGTGTGAAAGTCACAGGATAGCTTGTAGGAGCTGGTTCTTCCTTCCCAGAATTTTGTTTCTAAGAACTGAACTCACATTGTCAGGCTTCAAGGCAAGAAAATTTCCCATTGACTCTACCTCCAGCCCAAAGGCACACAAATTAAGTTAACATTCCCATTCTGTCACTGGGATGACTATGTGGATAACAAGTGTAAGGAAAAGATACAGGAAATCTATGGTTCAATAGTAACCCACATTTGATACCCTTTCTTTTCCTTACCTTTCTCCCACATTTGATATCCTTCCTTTTCCTTACTTTTTAACACGTCTCAGAAATTGTCAGAATGACTCACTCCAAGAAACTAACAGTAGTTTCTAGTGCATTTATCAGCCCTAGGCAATAACGAAGTTTGAGTTACACATCCACCCATGACAATTTTAAAAGCTATTTATTTATTTATTTATTTGGTTGTTAGTTAGTTAGTTAGTTTTGCTTTGTTTTTTGAGACAGGGTTTCTCTGTATAGCCCTGGCTGTTCTGGAACTCACTCTGTAGACGAGGCTGGCCTCGAACTCAGAAATCCACCTGCCTCTGCCTCCCAAGTTAAAGGCATGCTCTACCACTGCCCAGCTTAAAAGCTATTTTTAATTTTTCCTTTTTTTTCTATTTTACTTTCACTATTTCTTTTTCTCTTTCTTACTTTCTTTTCTCTCTTTCTTTTTTCTTTCTTTCTTTTTTTCTTTCTTTCTTTTTTCCCTACCCTCCTCTAGTTAAGGAAAGACTGGTAAGTTCCATGAATACTTTCCAGGCTGTGAACTATTGTACTTCCAAGATTTCTGTGGTAATTAATGACAATTAAACTATCACCAAAAAGTTTCAAGAACATTTCCTTTTAATATTTCACAACTGTACTTAAGAAACTGAACTAATTTTAAAAGTTGGGGAAACATTGATTGAGCCATAACTCAGTATTTTTCCTCATTGCTATGATGACATTGAACTCTAAGCTATTATTTTTTTAGACACATTTGGAATCTTTTTAATCTTTGTAAGTCAATGTTTAAGAAGTTAATTGATAGACATGTTCTCCAAGGTGATGTACTACCTTAAAGCTGGCTTTTATCTACACAGATTGATGTACTGGTCTGACATTGGAGAGGAACCTCGAATAGAGCAAGCTGGCATGGATGGCAGCAGCAGAAAGATACTTGTCAACCAAGGTCTCGGGCGGCCAACTGGCATAGCTCTTGACCAGTTAAGTTGGAAGATATTCTGGTCTGATGAAAAATTTCACTGCATTGGTTCTGTCAACCTAGATGGTAGTGACATTAGTGTAAGTGTCCTTTTGACATTAGGATCAGTTGAAATATCATGGGTCTTATATAAAACTCACCCCAGAAAGCTCACCTTCACCATTGTAGATGATGCAGCTAACACAAATCAAGAGCCCCTTTTCAGTCGCTGTGTTCGAAGATAGAGTCTTCTGGTCTGACCTTCAGACAAGAACAATACAGCATGTGGAGAAGATGACAGGCAAGGACAGGGCTGTCCTCATCAAGCGTTCTGGACAGCCGTTTGGGCTCAAGGTATGTGGAGTACTCTTTAAAACATCTTCTTGGTCCTCCTTGGAAAAGGCTATGTCTATGAGCTACCCAAAATCACCAAGTTTAGTGGCACCATCTACAGTGATTAAGAGCATTCCTGGAGCTGAGACTGTAGCTTGGAGGTAGAGAAGTGCATGTTAAACAGGCATGGAGGCCCTGTGCTCAATCGTCTGCACACAGAAAAAGAGAGAAGGGAGGGAAGGTGGAAGGTGGGAGGAGGAGGGAAAGAGAGAAGGAAGGAGAGGAGAGAAGAATTGGTTGAATTTCTATTTTGAAAGGATTTAGCACTTAGCAGCATCCAGCTTTTTTCTTTCAGATAATGCATGAAGTCCTCCAGCCCAGGTCTTCTAGTCCTTGTCTGGACATAGGATGTTCTCACTTGTGCCTTCTGAGCCCACGAACCAAGGGAAGTTGTCGTTGTCCCGTTGGTCTCCTGCTGGCCGATGATGGAGTCACCTGCGTCCCCCTCCAGGACTCTGGGTTCGTGTTCCTCGTATTGCCCACTGTTCTCACCCAGGTACTCTTATAGGGCTTTTCCTCACATGCCTAAGCTTGGGTTTGTGTTCTGTTTCTGACTGAGTGTAGACGTCTCCACATTTGGTTGTAAATGGTGGAGGCGCTTTCCCTTGGAAAATTTTTAAAACACAACTTATGTTTTCATATTCACTATATATCGGGTGTTCTTGTGATGCAAAATATCTTGATCTGAAAAGAGCTATGCTGACTCACGTAAGGCTTTCTTGAAATGCTAAAATGGAAGTAAGGCACATTTAAGTTCCTTTAAGACATACTTAGCCCATGGAGATAGCGAGGTTAGGAAGTAGAGAACATGTTTGCCTCTGTTTAGCTACCCAAGGATTTATGAGGATTCAGATTCATTTCAATCCAAGTGGTTACCTGCATTCTACCCTGGGGAGGTAGCTCATTTTGTGAGGGATCATATCTTAAATTAATAGAGGCTAAAAGTACAACCACACAAGTCCCCACCCAGAGGACTTGCCAATTCTTGGCACTGTAAAACAATGGTACACACTTTGGGGTCAAAGATCAGCTCCAGTGCCAGTGTGATATTAATTAATGATTATTGTTTAAAGAAACCTTTAATCGGGATCATGTTGTCAAAATGCATGATGCAATAACTGGCTTTAAGTCGACTTGACACAAGCTAGAATTATCTGAAAAGAGGGAGCTTCAATTGAGGAAATGTCTTGTATGTTCCAGCTGTAGGGCATTTTCTTAATTAGTAATTGGTGGGATGGGCCCAGCCCCTTGTGGGTGGTATCATCCCTGGGCTGGCAGTCTTGGGTTTTATAAGAAAACAAACTGAGCAAACCAGTAAGTAGTACCCATCCATGGTCTCTGCATCAAGTCCTGCCTCCAGGTTCCTGCCCTGTTTGAGTTCCTGTCTTCACTGCTTTTGATGATAAACTACGATGTAAGCCAAATAAACCCTTTCCTCCCCAACTTGCTTTTGGTCATGTGTTTCATCGCAGCAATGGAAACCCTGACTAAGACAAGTGGATTTCAGGAATTCTCAGTGCTTTTCCTATCTGG
>JADRCD010224330.1:43594-60445 GCA_019843815.1 Montemys delectorum | reverse complement strand
CGCTCTGAGAACGCTCCCCTCTGACTGTGGAATGTTGGAAGCAAGGGGTTTAGGTGCCCACACGCATTTCCCCCTCCCCAACCTATTACAGGAAACAATGTTTTAAAAAACAACATTGTCCCTGGCCTAGTGTCACTAAGTCATTGCATGCAAGGAGTCCTGGCTCACAGAGGGAGGACCCAAAATATGCAGGCTCATGAGCTACTGGTGGGGCACATGAGGCTGCATAATTTCCAAGGCCTTCGTCCAAGCGTTGTGGTTGGACTTGGTGTGTTTAGAAATCAGCCTCCAGGCCTGATGTTTGGCCCATTTCCAGACACTGTGGGCTCAAAATTCCAAAGACATTGGATGCATTCTAGTGCCTGCTCAGACCCCAATGAGGTGCACTTCATTATCATGTAGGTTCTGTGCTGAAATTGGGGAGGCCTGGAAAGAGCTTGTGTTTGTAGAATGCCATCTGAGCCCAAAGAGGCATACGTTATGAGAGGGGACTCTAAGGACCTGGTGTGGCCTTTCTGGGAGGTACAGAGGTGGGAGGGTCTTGTTTCCCAATGTCTGCCCCAACCATTTCAGATGGATGTTTGTTTTGCTACATGGTTGTACTGGTTGGTTTTGTGTGCCAACTTGACACAAGCTGGAGTTATCACAGAGAAAGGAGCCTCCCTTGAGGAAATGCCTCCATGAGATCCAGCTGTAAGACATTTTCTCTATTAGTGATCAAGGGGGGAGGGTCCACTGTGGGTGGTGCCATCCCTGGGCTGGTAGTCTTGGGTTCTATAAGAAAGCAGGCTGAGCAAGTCAGGGGAAGCAAACTAGTAAGGAACCTCCCTCCATGGCCTCTGCATCAGCTCCTGCTTCCTGACCTGCTTGAGTTCCAGCCCTGACTTCCTTTGGTGATGAACAGCAGTGCAGAAGTGTAAGCTGAATAAACCCTTTCCTCCCCAACTTGCTTCTTGGTCAGGATGTTTATGCAGGAATAGAAATCCTGACTAAGACACCAGTCCAGAGCTGAACTGCTTGCTATGAACTTTGTCAACTTACCTCGATTTCCAAGGCTGATGCAGGAAAGGGGAGGAGGAGGAAATAAGTGGAGAGGAGCCCACCCTCTTTGCTCAAGGCTGATGGGTAGTAAACAGAGAAGGTGGTGTGCTGGGGTGGTAGGTGGAGGGGGGGAGGAGAAGTGAATTGTGGGGGACCGTTGCCTCTTGTCTCTTAGCATCCTTGGCTCACCCCAGAGCCAAAGCAAGCATACACTGCTGACACACCCCACATACCCCCACAGGTCATGTGCAGATATTGAACACACATGCCATGCACGTTCATCACAAATACCGTATACTCTACACTTATACACACATACACACACGTGCATGCGTACAAGCATGTACAGTATAGCTACATATCCACGTTTTACACATGTCTCATACACATACATCACACATACACTCAATTCACACAGTAAATACCACACCACAGTACCACAAGCCACAGTTCCCAATATATGCACACACAACATTCCTGCACATGTTACAAGCCCTAACCCCACTCCCAGCCACAGGACACTGGGCAGACTGTATAGAACACTCCTCCAGAGAGCCCGTACCCTGAAAAACACCCTGGATAAGCATTTCTCAGGACTTCCCTAACTGGGACCACGCAGACACCCCTGGGACAGGACCCTCGGGCATGCTTCTTCCCAAGGGATGTCCTGTCACAACAGCAGAGTGGCTGAGACCTCACAGAAGCATTGCTGGACAGTCCTGACCAGAGCTGCTGTAAGGAGCTGTGAAGGGATCCCCTGGCTTCTGTGGGCTGCAGGCATCTCCTTGGCCTGTGGAAGGGTCACCACAGTCTCTGCCTTCACCTTCGTGTGGTGTTTTCCTTGTGCATCTGTCTCTGTGTTCCAGTCCCTCCCTGTGATGGCAACACACAAAAGGTACCTTCCTCCTGCATATGACTTCATGCCAACAAAGCTGGCAGACATCATCTGCACGTAAGGCCACCCTCTGAGCTCCTGGCAGTTGTAATTAAAACACAGGGATGGAAGGCATACAGCTCCACCCCTAACAACAGGGCCACCCCAAACAACAGGGCCACACTCCCGTTTCCCATTGCCTTGTTGGATCTTGGAATGTGGGCTTTGGAATAGATCTTTTTGACAGCCTTATGAGCAGGTCAGGGGCTCAGCTTTCAGAAGGCTAAAGATAAGCCGGTCCCAGGCTCCCAAGTAACACAGAACTGGGCCACAATGCAACTTTCTAATAACCCAGGCTAGCACGGCTCCCAGATGCTTTCATGCTTATGGCTCCTTCTAGCCTCAGAGGTGGCCATGTTCTGTGAAGGTGGCCATGTTCTGTGAAGGTGGCTGCACCTGAGGGGTCCTTGACTAAAAATAGACTTTAGATCAACCTGTTGTGGTTGGATGCATTTAAAAGAGTGGTTTGATGTCTTGGTGGGTGCTATTTATGATACAGTGATGAAACTAGAGTGGGAAGAATAGCTCTGTCTTAGTTAGGGTTTTACTGCTGTGAACAGACACCATGACCAAGACAACTCTTATAAGGACATCATTTAATTGGGGCTGGCTTACAGGTTCAGCGGTTCAGTCCATTATCATCAAGGTGGGAACATGGCAGCATCCAGGCAGGCATGGTGCAGGAGGAGCTGAGAGTTCTACATCTTCATCTGAAGGCTGCTAGGAGAATACTGGCTTCCAGACAGCTAGGATGAGGTTCTTAAAGCCCACATCCACAATGACACACTTGCTCCAACAAGGCCACATCTCCAAATAGTGCCACTCCCTGGGCTGAGCGTATACAGACCATCACAAGCTCCCACATCATATACTGGATGATTTCCCTGTAGTGAGAATATTCAAAGACACCCACCCCCCAGACATTTTGCTACACAGGACATGTTAACTGTAGTCACCACACTGGGCAGTAGAATTTAAGAACTCTTCTTCCCATCTGAGTGTGATGTTTGCCCATTGACCAAGTCCTAACTCTCTTCCCTCTTACCTTTCCACTCTCCTGTACTTCTAGAAGACCCTGTAAGTCTCCCTCACCTTCTCCCTCTCTCCTTCTCCCTCTCCCTCTCCCTCTCCCTCCCCCCCCCCCTCCCCCCCCCCCCCCCCCCTTACTGGATATTGAACCTGGGCCTTGGTGTTTATCTTTCTGAGTCTGACTTACCTTAGTACAATGTACCTTCCAGGTTAATCCATTATGTCCAAAATGATGGGACTCCATTATTTTTTTAGCTGAATAGTGTTCCATTGTATAAGTGAACCTTATTTCTTTTACCCAGTGATTTGTTGTTGGGCCCACATCTAGGGTATTGTGAGGAGTGCAGCAACAAGTGTGGGTAGGCAGATGTGTGCACAGGGTGGAGACCAGGACTCTCTAAAGCTGCACAGTTCCACTTGGAATGGGTAAAACAGATTTGCATCTGTGTCTCACCCTCTGTAACCAGTGTTACTGCATATGTTCAAAATTTGAGTTCTTGTGGTTCAGCTACTGTCCTTGAGTTTAGAGGTTACTCACTCCCTTGGGCTTTGAGGGAACCTAGCTTTGAGGGAGCCTAGCTTTGAGGGAGCCTAGCTTTGAGGGAGCCTAGCTTTGAGGGAGCCTAGCGCTCAAGCTCTGCCCAGTGAGGAAGAATCAGTCTCTTCCTGCTGCCTTCAGATCAGGATGTAGAACTCTCAGCTCCCCCAGCACCATGCCTGCCTGGATGCTGCCATGCTTGATGATGCCATGCCGCCTTGATGATAACGGACTGAACCTCTGCACCTGTAAGCCAGCTCCAATTAAATGTTGTTCTTTATAAGAGTTGCCTTGGTCTCAGTGTCTCTTCACAGCAGTGAAAACCCCTTGTCTGATCCTGTTTCCCAGGAGCTAGTTTGGTGTTAGAATAAACACCTTGGCCAAGTGAACAGTCTGGGGCCTCTTGGTCCAGCAGAGACCTAGCTAGGCTTTGTACTGAGTCTCGTCTTATAGATCTAGGCCCCCCTGCTGACTCAGCTTTTCAAATATATGTTAGTATAAAGAGCAAAGCAGCAATGTAAATGTCTTAGTAATGTAAGCCCATTTGGCATGCAGGACACAAACGAAATTATTTGGCCTTGTTGCAGCTTGATCTATGGGGATAGAGAGATGGTTCCAGTGATTAAGAGCATTTGTTGTTTTTCTAGATGACCCAAGTTCAATTCCCAGCACCCCCACAATGCCTCCACAGGTTGATCTATGCCCTTCAAAGCTCATATATTGAAGCGCTGTCTCTTGGAGCTCAGAACGTACCTATACTTAGACAAGGAGCTTATAAAGAGGTGGCTAAGTTAAAATCATTGTTTAGCTGTCCCTGCTCCAACCCAATTGACATTCTTAGAAGAGAAAATTGGGACTCATCAATGATGTGTGTACAGAGGAAAGATCTTGTGAAGACACCTTGAGCGGGAAGCTGTCTGCAAGCCAAGGGGAGAGGTCTTAGATGAACACAACTCAGCCCATGCCCTGATCCTGAACTTCTTGGATCTCTGAACTGAAAAGGAATATGTCTATGTTATCTATGTCACCTAATCTGTGGTATTTCATTAGAGGAGCTTAAACCAGCTGTTAGTCATCGAAAGAGGTGATCAACTTGGAAAGGCCGCCTGCCTTCTGTCTCACTGTGGCCTGCAGTGGCCGCCTGCCTTCTGTCTCACTGTGGCCTGCAGTGGCCAGCCGTCCTCTACCTGGCATTAATATTCTCTGTACTGAAATGCTGGCCATTGATTGGGGTACCCCAGCTTTTTTTTGTAGAGATCACAACTGACCATTAGCCACCCACTCCAGGCACTGACTCTGCCTCTGAGTGTGAGTGCCACAGCTTCTTCAGCTGGAGTGACCTTTTATGACCCCAGTTCTCACCATGGGCAGGCCCTGAGTTGGAATCTAGGATGGCCACATCTGATTGGCTAGGTTGTTAGAACCTGTACTGGATAATTTTAACTTAGAACCATCTGGAAAGAGAGTCCTGATTGAGAAACTGTGTAGACACAGTTGACTCATGGACATGTCTGTAGAGGAGTGTTTTGTCTGTTAGTTGAGGTGGGAAGACCCACCCTAAACATGGCTGGCCCCACTTCGAGGGCTGGCCCTGAACGATGTGAGTGAGGAGAGTTAGGTGAGCACATGCAAGCAGGCAGGGAAGCTCATCTCTCTTTCTCTTCGCTGGGGACGGGATGTGAGCAGCTTCCTGAGATGCCTTGACTTCCTCTCAACAACGGACTCTGACCTGGAACAAGCTGTGTAAACCCTCTCCTCCCCTACGGTGCGTCTGATCAGGGTGTTTTCTCACAGCAACAGAAATAAAATCCGAACAGAGCCCTAGTGACAAGAGAGTCTGAAAGCAATGGTGGCCTCACGTTCTTGGCTTCAGTGAGATGCCATGCTCTGCAACATACCTATAATACACTCCATAAGATGGACCCTGAGTACACAGAGCATAGATATGGGGCAGCCAAAATAGCCACAAAGTCCCTGTCTGCACTAGGAAGGGAGAGAGCAGAGCTGGAAAGGAACTCAGAAGAGCAGAAAAGTAAGAGAATGAACTTGGGTACCATACAGTAGGTTTGGGTCAGGGCAGCTTTCAGTGCTGGGAATCATGACCCTTTCTAGCCTTGGTTTACTCATTTGTAACTCTGGGATGTCAAGCCCATTTCTCATGACAAGAGGATAATAATAATCAATAGTACATTGCCCTTCTTCAGAACTGTTCCTAGCTCTGTTACGGCAGCTGTCTATGACTCCCCGCCCAGATGCAGTCTGGACAGACTGACCTTCCAGCTTCTCACTGTACTACAGACATCAAGTCAGCCTTTGACACTGTACCCTGATGGAGCTCTCCAGATGCAAGTACTTTTAAAAGGCTTTTCCGCTCACACTTCTAATTGTTGTCTTCTCTACAAGTATGATGCTGTCTCTCCATCATTCAAAAGAAATACAAAAGCCACGCCTTGTTGTGTGAACACAGGGTTCTTTCTATTTCTAAGCCCCAGAAACACATGTGAGGAAGGAAGTTAAGAGGCAGGTCAAGTGAAACAGTTGTGGTTTGCGCTGGGATTTGAGGGAGACAGTGGGGATTAGGAATGGTTCGCCCGTTTTATTAGTGACGGGCTGGTGATTCACTGGTCACTTACCTCAGGCAGTTTATGAGATTTGGGCTAAAGACACAGCCAAGACTCATCCCTTGCACTGAGGGGTGTGAGTGTGGGCTGTGGATGCAGACATTGTAGGTCATGTGTCCAATCTGCTAGAGGCAGGCAGACTCAGGCGAAGAAGAGACATGCTCAAGTAGAGGGGATGTGTGGCTTACAGAGAAGGGGGTGTTGACATTACCTGTGAAGGACAAATGAAAAGTCACTAAAAGATACAGGGGAGGGGAGAGCTCAGGCCAGAGGGAAGAAAAGGCATCCCTCTGAGCAGATGCAGGTAGGAGGCAGCTGCTAGGTGAGGGAGAGCCAATGGGGAGCGTTCCCTGAGGCGAGGGAGGCCTATGAGGAGTGTTCCCTGGGATTTATTGCTGTGCAGAGCTGTGCTTTAATCCAGTCTGAGCTCCAACAGAGGCCATGTTCAGAAAGTAGCTCACTAAAATTTACCCTGGAGGTTGATGACCTCCGTGTGTTTCTTCAGATCTTCACAAGGGATGCCCATTAGCTGAACAATGAAACCTCTTTCAGGGCACGGCTGCAATGTGTCAGGTTTCAGGAGTCTTAGACTAGAGTGTTCTGGCCTCTAAATGGATTGATTTTGGATTTGCCAATGAAGTCAAGAACCTGAACTCCACTCATAAAAGCGAAATGAAATACTTTAAAAGGCAAACAAACAGTAAGGCAATGAGGACTATAGAAACCAGAGAGCCCCTTTCCACAGACCATTCTGGTTGACAATAACAGATTAAATATCAATTTAATGAGCAGGGAAATGATTAACAGTTGTTCTTTTAAAGATATTATTTCTAATCTCCATGGAGGAAAGAGAAACAGAAAGGATTTGCTTGCAAGGTTCCAGCTATGCCTCTCTCTCTTTAACATGGGCTGTTCCCCCATTCTCTTTCCAAATTGGTAACGTGGACCCCATGTCCTGGTGGGCTGAAGGAGTGAAGCAGAGAGACCTGAGAGACAGATGAGAACAAAACAGTGTCTGTGTGTGTGTGTGTGTGTGTGTGTGTGTGTCTGTCTGTCTGTCTGTCTGTATCATGTATTTTAAAATATTTAATTTTATTTTATACTTATGAGTATTTTTGTCTGTATATATTCAAGTGTACCGTATGTATACAGTGCCCACAGAGGCCAGAAGAGGGCATCAGATCTCTTGGAGTTGGAGTTACAGATGGTTGTGAGCTGCCATGTGGGCGCTGGGAATGGAACCTGGGTCCTACAAAAACAAGATGCTCTTAACTGCTGAGACATTTCTCCAGGGTGGGAAGGCAGGGAAGGGAGGGAAGGTGGGGAGAGAGGGTGAAGGACAGAGGGAGTCAGGCTGAGACAGAGACACACAGAAAGAAATAGACTCTCGTGTAGCTCAGGCTGGCCTAGTAGTCCCTACATAGCTAAAGATGACCTTGAACTCTCAATTGTTGATTCAATTTCCCAAGTATTTCACAGGCATTGTAGGTGTCTGGGGCTGTAGCCCTGGTTTATTCTTGCAATGATTTTACCTGTAATCGGTGAACCTGGACCTCCACAATGCCTCTCAAATCTTATAGCCTTAGTCTTGAATTTGGTAGATTTCCTTAAAGAAATGTTTGAAAACTGCCATTTCCAGCCCCACCTAAGCACCATCTCTGGATATTCTGTTTACCAAGGTATATGGTGGAAACACAAAAGTGTTTCCTAGAGTCTTGGAGGGGACCTGGATGCTTTCCTCGGCTGAAGTACTGACTTCGTTGGCTCTCACTTGTGTTCCCAAGGTCCCTGTTCAGTGATAAAGGACCTGGCTCTGGACTCCGTGTGGCTCTAGAGAGCTGACTGCGTTATTTCTTCAGACATGGAAGTAGGATCGCTGAAACTATTTGGTGTGGGAGGTGGCGCTTAGGGGAGAGGCTTAGAAAGAATTTCTGTCTTGATCCCTAGGACTCAGGAGGCATTGATTGCCACTCTGTGAACTTGAGGCCAGGCTGATCTAAATAGAGCTTCATGGTATAATGTGTCTTAACAAACAAACAAACAGAAAAGAAAAGAATGCTGTGGAAGGAATTTGGAAATGGCAGCCCTCTCCATGGCTCAGTGGAGTCTTTGCTGAGCAGCCCTTGGATCACAGACCTCACGTCTCTCTAGCCTCACTCCCCCACCCCTTCCCCCAAGATGCATGAAGCATACCGGTCGTCATAGGAACCACTTAGCCACGACTCGACCTTTAACCCTGGCAGTTTTCCACTTCACTCCATACATCTGTCTGTTCTTCAGGAACTCCAAGCATCCGCTCCCACGTGATTTCCCTGAATGTTGGTCCTCTCTGCAGGAGCTCTAAGGCATTAGCAGCAGACAGCAGGTGACTGACAGCAGGTGACACAAAAGGTGTGCTTCTCTCTGAGTCACCCCTATCTTCAGTTTCCTTCTTATGTTGCTGGCCTGCAGAAATTATTATTATTATTATTATTATTTTATTATTATTATTATTTTATTATTATTATTATTATTATTTTATTATTTTTAATTTTTTTTTTTAACAATGGTGTTCTCTCCCTTCCAATCTGATCTTGAAACAAAGATGGTTTTGGCACAACAAGCTTGCCCGCCTCCCCAAAGGTACCGGCTGCTTCCTCTTAATTACCCTGTCCATGCTCTCCTGGAGGAGAGGGGCAGACGAGACTCCCTCATTGGCACTGCGTATCTATCTGGTCACTCTTCTAGAACTGACTTGCTGAACTCTTCCAATCAAGTTCAAAGTCTCTTCAAAATCTCCACCAGTGTATTTAAGGTTTTCATGTGAGACCAAGGCAGGCCCAACATCCCCATTCTTGTCAGAATGTTTTATTTCTGGGGCTACTGTAGGGTGCAAATATCGGATATTCACTCTGTGTTAGGGCTGAAGGACATGACACATTTATTTTGCTCTCTTGAAACAATCCTTTTTTTTTTTTTCAAGGTTTATTTATTTATTATATGTAAGTATACTGTAGCTGTCTTCAGACACTCCAGAAGAGGGCATCAGATCTCATTACGGATGCTTGTGAGCCACCATGTGGTTGCTGGGATTTGAACTCAGGACCTTTGGAAGAGCAGTCAGTGCTCTTAACCGCTGAGCCATCTCGCCAGCCCCGAAACAATTCTTAAATACGCCTCGGAATGAACCTCAGCCTGGGATCCATGCTCTGCCTGTCTAACTACTTTATAATCTCTCTGAATCTCTTTCCCTGTGATTCAGTGTGGCTCTTTGTCATCTCTTGATCCAGGTAGTAAGAGTCCCTTTGAGGCTCCTGTCTACTCAGCCTCCTTGGTCTCTACGACCTTTCTGTTGTTACCTTTAACCGGGGGAAATGATCCCAGTGAGTCCGTCATACATTTCTATATGTCCTTTTACATTTACTGTCTGTTTTACGATTTCTCTTGTTTGGAAGTTAGTACTTCCACTTCCATTCTTTTGTTAAAAATTTATTTGTGTGTGTGTGTGTGTGTGTGTGTGTGTGTGTGTGTGTGATATGTGCAGGTGCTAGCAGAGGCCAGAAGGGTTTCAGATCCCCCTGGAGCTGGAGTTACACGCAGTTGTGAGCTACCCAAAGTGGATGCTGGGTTCCAAACTCAGGTCCTCTGCAAGAGCAGCACACGCTCTTTACCATGGAGCCGTGCTTCATCAATATCTAGGAGAATCTCCCCTGTGTGCTTTCTTCATGGGTTATCCAATCTCACCTTTTTTGTGTCTCATTATAAAATCTCATACTTTTATTTCTCCCCTAACTCTCCTTTTAGATTGCCAGGCTCAACTGAATAAGGAGAAGAAGGGGGGAAGGTGAGTCTCAACAGGGTGTGCCCGCTTAGTCTCAGCAACCAGTACCCCTTGAGGATTAAGCATTCTCCCTTAGATGATCTGAGGGTGTAATAGGGGCATGCACATACACAGTGTCATCCACCAACCCAGAGCTGGGCAGAGTTTGCAGACACTGCTCAGTCTCTTCTTAGGATCTTCAACGTACCACTGCAACGGGATTCTGGGATTCCTTGATTCTACCGCTGAACCTATTGCATGGGGTGTAACTGGAGAATTCTGAAGGGAAGGAATGCTGTGCCTTGTCCTGGTGGCTAGGCTGGGAAAGGGAACAGAGCTCAAGCTGACTGTTCTGTTCTGTTCTCCAAAGCAGCTCCACGTGCTTGTGTCCAAGGCTGCCCCCACCACTGCCACCTTTACCATCCCTACAGACCCAGCTGCTCGTCTACGACCTGCAGGCTTCCCTTTGGTTACTGGAATTTGACAGAGAGGGTAGTGGTTTGTATAAACCATACAACTCAGCAGGAACTGGAACACCAGTGCCATACTTAGCAACCCCGTTGCATTGGCTAGGGTCCAGTAAAGAGACGGAACTTAAATGTGTTTGTCTGTGTTTCTATGCTGCTTGAAGCCTGAATGCTGCAGAGGGAGGCACAGCAAGGGACCCCAGGACCACACTGCAGAGGGAGGCACAGCAAGGGACCCCAGGAGAGCCAACAGTTTGCTTTGAGTTTGATCTTCTATAGCACCAAGAAGACTCAACAACACAAGAGAAATCTGAACATAGTCTGCTAGAAAATTCTCTCTCAGCAATCTTCCCGATTTAAGGCCTCTAACTATTTGGATATGGTCCATCTTGAAAGGTAGTGAGCTTTGCTCGAAGCCCGCCAACCTAAAAGCTAATTGCGCTCCCTAACCACCCAGAACAGTATTTGACCACACATCTGGGCTTGCTGTAGCCCACCCAGGTCAGTGCCATCGCACCTGCTTTTTCAGGTATTGTCTGAGGTCCAACCTTGACCTCCCCTGAGAACTCATTAGAAATGCAGCATCTTGGGACCACTCCAGAACCCATGTTAAACAAGGTTTGCACACTGTAGTAGGCCAAGTCCTTCATCTCACTGAGCCAGGGATTCACAGTGCTAAAATGAAGACCTTGGATCACTTCAGCCTGAATCCTTAAAAAATAAAACAATGAACACCGTGTGTGTCCATCCCAGCTGATTGAAACCTAGTCCTCGGGATGGGCGTGGTCCAAGGCATCCATAAACATTCTCAAAAGAACTCCCCTGGTGGTTCCATGGATTCTCAAATGGTAACCCCTGTTCACATCACATGGAAGGCTAGAGAGAGCTCGGGCTCTGGTGCTTGGGAGTTGGAGCCGGCTGGACACTCTGTTCCCAACATAGGCTGAGGCTGCTGAGGCTGCTGTTCCGGAATCCCTCGTGGCTGGGGCAGGAGATGGGGGAAGTCATTGGTGGTGGTTCTGAGTTTCCCAGATCCCTGTAAACTGGGAGGACTTCGCCTGCTTGCTCTGACCAGGGGTAAATTATAAATCTGTTAGTGTTGAATGAAGACATGATACTCTATCAACTTTTTGCCACTATGTTGAAGTATTGACTCAGACCACTTAGGAAGAAAAAGAGGTTTAAGTTACAGTTGTAGTTTGTTTTGGGCATAGCATAACCATGCTGTCTTGAATAAGAGCAGCTGTGATCACCCTCATAGGATAGGGCCTCCTAACATCACCTGCAGAAGGAGGAAGATGGGGGAGGGAGAGTGGACTTTTGACTGGGACTCTACCACTGCTCCTTCCTGTCCCAGCTGCATGTTGTCTTGGGGTGTGCTGCAGTGTGAAATCTTGGGCAGGGTCCGGACTCCCGTTAATGCTCTCATAACATCCGTTTACTGTTCCCATGTTGCTGACTTCCTCTTTTTCATTCATCTTACAGCCTACATGTTCTCTCTCCCCCAAAGGAACTCCTCTCAGCTTTGCCAACTGAGTCTCTGTCCCAAAGCCTTTAATGTTTTCCCAGTGTTTGCAACTCTGAGGGGTCTCTCTCACCCCGATTCCTGTCCCCTCATTCCCACTATGAAGGTATACTCTATAAGAGACTATCCTTCAGTCACTCCATTATCTGTAGTGCGCAGATCTTTGATGTGCAAGCACAGGAAACAAAGGATATCAAGGAGTGTATTCTGGATCTTTCAACGAACTTAGCTCCATTTGTTCGTTTGCTGAAACTCTTGTTCTCTCTTCCAACCAAAATGTAACTAGACATTTTTGGTGTCATGCAGAAAGATGAGTCCATGGAGAAACATAACAAGTCAAGACACTTACGACAGAAATAGCAAGGGGCTCAGCTGGATTCGAGTTTTACCTCTGTAGGGCAGCTATGAGATCCTACGGGGAAACATTCCCCATCAGAAGTAAGGGCTCCCGGCAAATTCAGAAGTCTTTCTTCAGTGGCAGAATGGAGAGAGCAGCATCCGAGGCTATGGGTGAGGGAGCACCAGGCTTGGTCTACCTTCTCCCTCCATTGCCGCTTCTCCACAGTTTCCACTAGGCGTTGACAGAGTTACTCACATTACAGGCTGCCACATAGGGAGATCAGAGACCTTCAGAAGAGCAGGTCAGTGCTGATGGGCATCCAAGAGAGCCAGGAAGCCAGCAGGTTGTGCCAGGGAAGGTTGAGAACAAGGTGGATCTCCACTGAGTTTTCAAGCCATTCTATGGCAGTGGTGGTGAGAGATTTAATGGCCTCCCAGGTCTGCATGATGTGACTCATCACAGCTAACAACATGGGGAGCCAGCACCATGCATCCTGTGTAGTCAGTTGTGTTATTAACACTCGAGCCAGGTGGTGCATGGGATCCTTTCTAATCCTTTCTCACAGACATTTGACTTATAGACAATGAATTCAGTTTTCCTCTTGTTGCTGGAGATTGAGCCCAGGACCTCAAGCATGCTCAGCCCTGAGTGATTCCCCAACCACCTGCTCCAGCTGTTCATGTGGTTTTCCTTGTAGATATATGTGTGTGTGTGCATGTTCTTGTATGTGCAGGCATGTGTTTGCACATGTATGTTTGGGCTAGAGGACAACCAGCTGTCATTTTATAGGTTCCATCCTTCTTACTGTGTAAGACAGTATCTCTCATGGTCCTGGAGATTACTAATTAGGCTAGACTGGCCTGGCCAGTGCACCCAGGTATCTACCTCTTGCCACTTCCCAAGTACTAGGATTCCAGGTGAGCAGCACTATCCTTGACTTTTTAATGTGGATCCCGAGGATCCGACTCTGGTCCCCCTGCCAGCACAAACACATCACCAGCTACACGATCTCCTCAGCCCAGTTACTCATCTCTAAGCCTTAGTTTCTTCATCTTCCACATAACAGAATGATCTCTACTCTGTCCATGTCATAGATAAGGATCCTGTGAAAAGTGTTGTCTGAAAGCCTTTTGTGAGCTTGCAAGTTGCTATGGGTACCACCAAGAGCTTGGCTTTTGGGTTTCTATCCATGATATCCTGCTAGTCAGGATAACCCTGTGGCATTACTTGTTATCAGCAGAATTCATAAATCTGAAGAAAGAAACCAACCATGCTAGCTAGATATGACTGGGGTTGGGGGATCAGTCAGGGATGAGAATTTGCCAAGTAGGCTCAAGGTCCTGGGCTCAGTCTCCACACCAAAAATAAAACTGAATTCATTGTCTACAAGTCAATATCTGTGTGAAAGTTGGTGGCTTAGAAATCTGAACTTGGTCTCTGAACTTCAAATTCCTAGTCCTATCTAGGAAAGAGCTGACTGCTTCTCACTGGCTGAGAGACACCACAAAAGAGGTAATGGTTAAGGTCCAGCTCTGCATCCTCAGCTACATATGTATCTATAATTTATGGCCTCTCTCTAGCTAGGTCTCTTTAGTCTATAGATGATGGAGTTGACTCACATAGTATGGAGTTTTACACTCTGATCTTTTACCTGCAAGCTGAGGACCTGGGACATTTTCTCCAGATCTTGAGGCTTTCAAGATGTGCTGAGGAGGATGGTGGTGTAAGTTGCAGAGTCTGAGGTCTGAGAACCAGGAGGAGCTCAGGACTGGACTCAGCACAAGAAGAAAGTACAGTTTCCTCTTTCCTCTGATGCTGTGTTCTATCTAGACCTTCAGCACACTGCACCACACTGTCCCAGCAGGGACTGATCTTCTGAACCTGGCCTACAGATTCCATTTCTCCTCTCTCTCCCCTTTCTTTTCTCTCAGTGGAAACACCCTCTCAAAGACATCCAGGAATAATGTTTTATCAGCCATCTGGGCATCACTTGGCTGAGTCACATTGAGCCCATGAGCTTAATGAACACAGAGGGATCCTCAGTGGTTCCTCAGAGGCTGTGCTTTTATTGCAGAATGTTAGATATTTGATGGAAACAAACATACAAACAAACAAACAAACAGAGACAAGCATAGCCTATAGAATTTGTGCATTTTGGATCCTATGTTTAAGTTTCCACAGGAGTAGACTTTAGCACGACCAAGCATGGCAAACATGGCTCTGGTAGCCTGAGGCTTTCCCCCATTCCCTCTGCCTTGCTAAAAAACCTGTTAGGTTACGTTCCTAAAGCTAGCCACCAGATTTAGTCCCTTATTTGGCCTCCTCCTCCTCCTGAGGCTGACTACCAAGGTCCAGCTATCAAAGTATTAAAGTCCATCGATCAAAAGCCCCCTTTGGTTCACCTAATTAACATGTCCAATTAAAATAAACACCCCGTCCTAACTCGGGGTTTCCTCTTTTCTGTTACAAACCATAATTTTTCTATGCACCAAGCCTGTCTTCTCTCTATTCTTTGCCCCTCTGGGGCAAATGTCCTTTCTCCCTCTTCCTTCCCCTTCTCCCTTGTCCTCTATCTCCTGTCTTTGTCTCTTATTCCCTGCCCTTTGTCCCTCTGGGGTCAATACATCTCCAGAGTACTGAGAACTTGGTCTTGGAGTGTCCTGTATCCACTCTGAGGTCCTTACAACCTCTAGGATTAATATCTGAGAGACACGACTCAAGAGGGAGAAAGGGTTATTTCAGTTCATGGTTTCTGACAGTGGCCACCTGACCTGTTTCTTGGGTCGACGGCATGACAGTGCAGCATGTTGTGGTGTGTGAGGTAGATGAAACTAGTGGGGTGGAAACAAGGAGGAGGAGAAAGTAGGATTCCAATAATCTCATAAAGGGTCTATTTTCAAGGGCCTGTTTTCTTCCTACTAGGCCCCACTTCATCAAGGGTCTACTACTTGGTAGAAACCACAGACTGGAAACAAAAGCTTTAACACACAACACTTTGGAGAATATTCAAGATCCAAACTAGCGGGTTAGCTGTGTTTCCCTTCCTAGAGGGTCTAGTGGGATGGACCACTGCCATTACACCAGAGAGACTCAGCATATGTTCTAATAAGACGTCTGTGCTGACTGTGACCTGGGATTGGTCAGCTTGGGAGTTGTGCTAGTTGACCCATACCAAGCAGACTGGGCAGTTATTACCCAGATCCGACAAGTGCAGCTGCCAGTGACAATATAAAGGACAGACAAAGAAGCCTTTGTTTCTCAGAGTGTGTCTACGCAGTGAGGTCGTATCGTCCAGGAGTGACACAAACTGGCCTTTTCATTTAGCAAAATAAAATGCCTGTCCACTTCCACCGTGCTGGGCAAGTCTAAGCCAGAATCTTGTTAATAAAAGTTTTTGTTTGATTTGCCACCCCCAAGACTATCCCCCACCCCACGATGCTTAGTGTCAGGCTGGACAAGAAGAAAGAAGAGAGTGGCCAGGCAGATATGGCCACATGATGGGCCCTTGTGGGGTGGCATCCACAGTGTTTATATTAAATAACCTCAGGAAAGAGGTGAGATTTTGATGACAGCAGGCATCTGTACCTCTAGGGGATTCGTTCCTATTTGCATGAATACAAAAAGTGCATGGTCCTCTCACTTTTCAGAACTGTGTTTTCTCATTAAACACTACTGAATTGCACTCGGAAGGAACTAGATATTCCGGACAGGATTTGGCAGACCTCAATCACAAGTGTTTTAGTATTGGCTTCCAGAAACCCATTCCACACTTGGCCCTGACTTTCAAACCTCGTCCAGGCACCAAGCAGGAAGATGCCTCTGGCTGGGGCCCGGGGCAGGGTGCCACACTTTGGAAAACTCTTAAAGGATCTCTTCAGGAGTCTAGTTGGGGAGGCAGAGTCATTTGATTTTCCCATGACCTTCCCTCCTGGGACAAGGGCACAAAGTCAAAGTGCAAGAGGGGTTTCAGGTATGCCCAATACCATCACACAAGCAGAGGTACCAAGGGACCTTTGGGCCCAGAACAGGGATGGGGTGGTTTTGTCCTACCGACCTCCTCCCCCGCCCCTAAACCGGCACTCTGACTTGCAACACTTATTACATTCAATGTAGCATTCGCTATAAAGTAAAAGCTATGCTCATGATCCCGGGTTGGACCCTGCTGCACTTGGCATTTCACAAAACACGGTTGAGAAACTCTCATCCCTCAACCAGAAACCAGGAAATCCACTTCCACTGGAGATTCACAGCAAATACACAGGTGCTAGACTTAATGATGTGCATTATTATCATGCTTCTGGCAAAGCCTGATACACGCCTCCAACACGTCACTAGATATAAAAAGCCCACACGTATTTGTTTGTTGCCTCAGCAAGGTCTAATGGAAAATAAGATGGATCTCTTTGTTGGTGTGATGGCATGTGTATGGTTGGCTCAGGACATGGCACCATTAGCAGATGTGGCTTTATTGGAGTAGGTGTGGCTTTGTCGGAGTAGGTGTGTCACTGTGGGTTTGGGCTTTTTTTTTTTTTTTTTTTTTTTTTTTTTTTTTTTTTT
>JADRCD010224330.1:0-17917 GCA_019843815.1 Montemys delectorum | reverse complement strand
GAGAGAGAGAGAGAGAGAGAGAGAGAGAGAGAGAGAGAGAGAGAGAGCCTGTAATAGTGGGGGAAGCATGACTGATGACTGACAGCTGGTTGCCAGAACAGGAGCTGAGAGATCATATGGTCAATGGTAGTAGGAAGCGGACAGAGTTAGCTGGACATGGAACAAGGCTCCAGATCCTCACAACCTGCCCCCAGTGACACACTTCCTTCAGCAAGGTTGTACCTCTTAAAGGCTTTATAGTCTCCCCAAACAGTTCCACCAATGGGGACCAAGTGTTTAAATACCTCAGTCTATGGGGGACATTTCTCATTCAAACACTGTGGTCACCAACTGAGAGCAGTACCCTGAGGAATATGTAGCTTTAGCCTAAGTGGAGCAGTGGAATGGGAGGAACAGCAGTGAGGGATGTGGCCAGCATCTTCTCACATCCATCCTGTGTATCCAAGAAGGGATGCTAGGGTGGTGGAGGAAGCACTGGTAAGGGCAGCCTACTGATAAGGGGCCCCGGACTGTTTTAGTCAGGGTCACTCTCGCTGTGATGAGACACCATAACTAAAAGCAAGTTGGAGAGGAAAGAGTTTATTTCACTCACAGTTCCATATAACAGCTCATCACTCAAAGCAGTGAGGGCAGGAACCTGGAGGCAGGAGTTGATAAAGAGGCCATAGACGGGTGCTGCTTACTGACTTGCTCCCCATGGCTTGCTCAGTCTGCTTTCTTATAGAACCTAGGACCTCCAGCCCAGGGATGGTGGCCTAGGCTGGGCCAAAATGGGCTGGGTCCTTCCACATCAATCACTAATTAAGAATATGCCCTATAGCCTCGCCTACAGCCCAATCTTCTGAAGGCATCTTAATTAAGGTTCTCTCTCTCTCTCTCTCTCTCTCTCTCTCTCTCTCTCTCTCTCTCGTGACTTTAGCTCATGTGAAGTTGACATAAAACTATCCAGCACACTGACTCAGTCTCTCAGAATTTTGGTGGGCTTTATTAGGGGGCATGGTCCAAATACAGAATGGGAATTAGCAAAAACATACATACTGTAGACGAAACTGCTGAGTAGCACCTGCTGCTTTGGAAAATGTTTTGTAATTAGCTGGAAAAGCTGGAGTTTTACATACCATGAAGGTACGTTCCGTTCATAGGTCCAGGTCTTAGCAAACACTTACAAATGCACATCTAGATTCGAGTCTAAAAGTCCAAGAATGTTCCTAGCAGAGTTGTTGGTAGAATTACCTTCCAATAACCAAGCTGTCCTCATCAATGGCAGAGTCTGTGCGTGGTGGTTTGGTTGTACAATGCTCTACCAGGAGAGAAGATGAGCTGGGTTCAATGGATGAAGGAGAACAAGACACACACCATTGGGAACAAGCAGGGACATGCTGTTGCTTAGCAACAATTATACAAAAGATAATGCTATGAAGAAAAGCAAGAAAAGGGTCAGGGGAGAGGTGGTGTGTCTACAGAGGCATGGGAAGGGTGGTTAGCTAAAGCTCCTTTTACTTACACATGCTTGGTGTAATTTCTGCTTATATGACATAGTGCATAGTAAAAAGGGAAAAAAATAGGAATAGACCAGATGAAGGGAAGGATGTATACGCCAGACAGAAGGCAAAGGTCAGCAGGGCTTGCAGTCATGCAGAGCTCTATAGGAATGCCAACAGGGTGGACCAGTGAGGTGGCCAGAGGAATGGGGCCCAGACAGTAGGAAGGCTTATATTAGTCCTGGGGAGGGATCTGGACTTTATCCTGAGGGCAGTGGGACACCATTGCCGTAGATAGGCTACGGAGAAACAGAACCAGACCTGCACATTTACAAGAAGCATTTGTCCTCATCTTGGGGGATGGGCCTCATTGTCTTGGGTGAATGGTAGTGAAGGGTGGAGTCTTCAGAGCGTGACTACTGTGGGTGACCTGTTTCCAGAGCTCTGCCTACATGTGGGAGGCTGGGAGCCCAGAGCTCGCAGTTCAGAAGCGCTGTCCCCAAAGCCTTTGGACCAAGGGCTTGCTCAATTCCTGATAGTGCAATGGTTGTATCTGTGGGACTCGTCTCTGCTTAATCACAGGCTCGTTAGATTCTCCTCCCTAACATCAGCCAGGCTAACATTTGATTGAAGAGAAAGTACCATCCCTGTTCTTAGATACCAGCTCATGGAGATTCTGAATATTTTGGGGCAAAGGGGAAAAAATAATAAAGGATTTGAGGGTCTCAAAACATGACAAATGCTGGAAGTTAACCCTGTGTAGGACCCATCTCAGAACCTAATAGTTCTCTCAGTTCTGTGGGCTGCTTTCTTTAAGTCAGGAACTACATTCCCTAGATATATATACCCTGCATCCAGTCTCCGGCTCTCAGTACCATCTGAAAGCTCCCGATTAACTTGTCTTTTTAATTGTACCTGAGGGATTCCTCCCCCCCCCCCCGTAGTCTAGATAGCTGTTGCTATTGCTGCTAATGAATTTATTATTTAAAATACAAACAACTTAAACACACGCACCCCTCTCTCATACATCATGTATTGAAATACTGCAGATTAACTTAATATACTCTAAACTTAAAAACAAGAAAATCAGGTGGTGAAGGCAGGGGCAGGCAGATTTCTGAGTTCGAGGCCAGCCTGGTCTACAAAGTGAGCTCCAGGACAGCCAGGGCCACACAGAGAAACCCTGTCTCAAAAAAACCAAAAAAAAAAAAAAAAAAAAAAAAAAAAAAAAAAAAAACCCCAAAAAACCAAGAAAATCTCCCTTCTATCTGCTTTTGAGGGGTTTGGCTTGCGGTATCTTTTCCACTGTAGAAGAGTATTTAATCATTTACCTCCCATGTTCTCTGTTGGAATTTTGCCTCCTACACACATTAAAAACAATATTTGTTTTTATTATTTTGAAGCATGTGAGTGTGTGTGTTTGTGTGTGCACGGGCATACACACACACACACACACATACACACACACATGCATATGAGTGCAGGTTGCTACAGAGGCCAGAAAAGGGCACTGGACCCCCTGTTGCTGGAGTTGAAAGGCGCTGGGAGCTGTCCCATGTCACTGCTGGGAACCTAACTCAGAACCCCTGGAAGTGTTATCAAGAAACTGAGCCATCTTTCCAACCCCCCATTTTTCCCTTTTCCTTTTCAACAAATCTGTTGTCTTGTTCCATAATAAAAGAGAAGTCCAAAAAAGTTCAGATACGGGACAGAACTATTTACTCCGACAGTCTTTACCCCGAGCCAGTGTGCACTGAGAAGCTATTGGGCCTAATCTGATGCCTGTAAGATTGATTCCTATGACTAATCCCGTGTTCAGCTCAGCCTGAACATAACGTTCCCCTCTTCACGCTAGAGCCACTTCCAGACAGCACCTGCAAGCAGAGGTGGGATGGCCCTCACAGGTAGCTGATTCTTGCACATTGACCTCACCAGGAAGTGTTGGCTGGTGGTCATGACACCGTCTGTCAACATTCTAAAGGTGGAAGATCTTCACCTGGCCGACTCAGGGTGGCCTGCTGTGTGACCATCCTTGAAAGAGTAGACTAGTGCCATAAAGGAGGCCACTGTGGCCTATCAGAAGGTTGTACTCTCGCTTTAAGGATTCATGAGGGGAGAATCAATGGACTGAATTGTGAAATAAGCCCTGTAAATTAAGAGAGAGGTGAGGACATCTCCAAGACAGGTGTCGCCTGAGCTAAACAAAACTGGCTCAGAATGAGCTGAGCCTCAGCCATCTAATGCATCCTGTCCTAACATGTCTTCCACCCTCCACAACCCAGGAACGCTCACTTTGCCTGCTACAACAGCTCAGTGCTGCTCTCTGCACTTGGCATGTCACCTTTCAATCCTCTCTTGCCCCATCTTCTCTCTTCAACAGCAGTCTTGGAGCTCCTCATGCAGAGCAGACCTGGCCCAAGTGACCCAGGTCAGTCTCACAGTTCCCTGGCTCCCTGGGAGGGAGGGGTCTCCTAGAACTTTGTTTAGTGCCCCTGGAGCCCCTGCACAGATGGTGTTTGCTCCTCTCAGGCTTCCTACAGCAAGTGATCTGTCTTCCTTTTGCTAAGTCTGAAAAAATACTTCCAGAGCATTCTTCTGAATTTGGCTCTGGTGGAGAGAAAGCTGCTTTATCCCTCTCATGTTATTGACATTGAACATCAAGGACCCTTGTGGGCCTATGACAAGCTGTTGGGGGACACTTTACAACGCTGTTAGTGAAAAAAAACTAACTTGGTAAGTGGAAACAGTGGAAGCATTTTGCCTTTTAAAACCATAGTTTAAAAAACATATTAAGTATCTCTTCACTAGAAAGTGATGTTGTAAGAACGTCTCTTAAAGAACATCCCATTACTTTTCCAAGGAGAAAAGATTTATTTTTATCATTTAAGAGCTCTCTCTGTCTCTCTCTGTCTCTCTCTGTCTCTCTCTGTCTCTCTCTCTCTCTCTCTCTCTCCCTCTCTCTCTCTCACAGACACACAGAGACACACACAGACACACACACACACACACACACACACACACACACACACACGGCAGGAGATCCCCTGAAACAGGAATTATAAGGAGTTGTATAGGTGCTGGGCTTGTAAACACACCGGGTTCACAAGCAGAATTACTTATAAATGGCCTATCTCTTCCCAGTATCATTCAGAGCTCACTGTAAACTAAAGAATACTGAGGATCCTTTGCCCTTTAGATTAACCCTCTGAGGGAGGGTAAGAACAAGCTGGTGAGCAAAGGTATCTTTGTTTTCTTTGAGTTGTGCCAGCCCAGGCCTTTATGATTTGGGATAATTTACCTGTTTTCCTAACAGATTCTTTATCTATGGACAGGGAACTCACTTGTGTTATACACTTTCCATGCCCACCTGCAGTGCCACAGCAGACTGCAATCCTGGCAGGAAGAGCCACTCAAAGTCCTTCCCAGCTGTAGTGGCTCTTCCTGGTTGTCAACATGACTATATCTGGAATGAACTACAATCCAGAATTGGAGGGCTCGCCTGTGGGCCTAATCTGGAGGCTGAGAGATACATGTTTCTGACCTGGATCTTGACATGGTGATATTGAGGCATAGTGGCTATAAATTCCAGAAGATTAAGACAGGGAGATCTGGGATTAAAGGCGTAGTGGCACACAGCTTTAATCTGGGCCACACCTGCTGGAGACCTGCACAAGAACACTGGAAGAAGGAAGGTTTACTCTCTCTCTCCTTTGCCTGCTTGCCATGTGGGACTGAGCAACTGCTAGATCCTTGAATTTCCATTCACAGCTGCTGCTGACCATTGTTGGGAGTTGGACTATAGACTGTAAGTCATCAACAAATTCCCTTACTATATAGAGACCACCTATAAGTTCTGTGGCTCTAGAGAACCCTGACTAGTACACCAGCCAAATTCTAATGCACTTGAATTACAGGAACTCAGGATATGGCCCTCTCATGCCTTTAATCCTAGTTACCAGGACATTGGCTGCCTTTGTTGGAGAACAGCCACATTCAGGGACAGGGAGGGGAAGGGACTGGGAAGAGACCACCAAGATGGTAGCTAGGATCCTGGGAAATTGCTCTTGGAGAGGAGGTGAGGAGACACTGTAGTGACCAGCGTGGGCAGACCCAGACAAAGTGGCAGAGTAGGTCTGGGTCCTGTTGGAGACATGTGGTTGAAAGGAAAGAGAAGAGTGACAGGCTGAGAGGACAGCCAGGCTAAGGGAAGTGAAGACAGACCTGCGGAGGTTTGAGGCAGACAAGAAGAGATTTTAGTACAGTTGCTGGAGGGGTGGCTGCAGTCACCTGGAATACTGTTGGTCAAGCGACAGTTGGGTTAAATGTGCAAGTCCAGAATCCTGTCTGATCTGGGGCAAGTGTCAGAAGCTCTGGTAGGCCCCATTTTCATCCTGTGTAATGGCAGTTGTGACCATTCCCATCTTTACAGTCAGAAATTAATATTAACACATGCAAACCACACACAATGCTTCCTGGCTCACAACAAATGCCAAAATGTTAGGTCTGGTAGTAACAATAATAACAACACCACTCAGCTCTCTTGAGAATTATGGTAGAAAGCTCAAGGTCCAGTCTCTCCTTACACACAGTAATAGAAGATGAGACCACAAGGTGATAAACTGACCAGAGCATCCTGGATTTCAACTTCCATCTTTATTCTCTCTTCCTATTACTCCTCAGAAGACTTTACTTGAAAATTAGCAGGCTAGAGAGATGGCTCAGCGGTTAAGGGCACTGACTGCTCTTCCAGAGTTTAAATCCCAGCAACTATATGGTGGCTCACAACCATCTGTAATGAGATCTGACGCCTTCTTCTGGTGTGTCTGAAGACAGCTACAGTGTACTAACATATAACAATAAATAAATCTTTGGGCCAGAGCGAGCAGGGTCAGAGCGAGCAGAGGTCCTGAGCTCAATTCCCAGCAACCACATGAAGGCTCACAATCATCTGTACAGCTACAGTGTACTCATATACATAAAATAAATAAATAAATCTTTTAAAAAAAGAAAATTAGCCAAAATCTTTGGCCAATAAAATCTTACACATCTACTGTATTACATCTTTTTTCCAAGACACTAGAAATTATTTTAAGATCAATAAATTAAATACTATAGAAATGGCTTATGATTCCACATGCTTACCAAACAGTATATATAGTTTAAATTTTTTTTTTGTTTGTTTTTCGAGACAGGGTTTCTCTGTATAGCCTTGGCTGTCCTGGAACTCACTCTGTAGACCAGGCTGGCCTCAAACTCAGAAATCTGCCTGCCTCTGCCTCTGCCTCTCAAGTGCTGGGATTAAAGGCGTGTGCCACCACCATCCAGCTTATCAAAAATAATTTTAAACTGGGCAGTGGTGACGCACACCTTTAGTCCCAGCACTTGGGAGGCAGAGGCAGGCAGATTTCTGAGTTTGAGGCCAGCCTGGTCTACAGAGTGAGTTCCAAGGCTACACAGAGAAAGCCTGTCTCGAAAAACCAAAAAAAAAAAAAAAAAAAAAAAAAAAAAAAAAAAAAAAAAAAAAAGAAAGAAAAAAAAAAAAAAAAAAAAAAAAAAGGAATGGGATGAGTCTATGGGTGGCCAACAGCTTGGAGGGTTGTGGGGTGCCATCTACCCTGAGGCATTGTTCAGTCAGGCTAATCTCCTCACCCCATTTGTCCACAGAACTAGGATGTCACTCCTCCCTGGGTTTCAGGGAGAACCTGTGGTGCTCCCAAGGGGAGGCAGTCAAGGCTGCTCAGTCAGGGTGTTGCTCAGTGTTTGGCTTGGCTCAGCCACGTGAGGCTCTTATCTTCACATTCCTAACTGGGCCGTGGAATTGACGACTGGAAGGACAGTTGAAGTGGGATATCAGACAGATGGGGAATTCACTTCTCAAAGTCCAGAAGTTCTTTCTTCCTTCTGTTTTGTTTTTTGTTTTGTTTTGTTTTTTTGTTTTTGTTTTTTTGTAGCATACTGCTTTGAAAAAAAATACCCCAAAAGAAAAACAAGCCAAATAATCAATCAAACAAACAAACAAAAAAACCCAACAACAACCAAACCTAAGGAAACCAAACCAAAACCCTACTAACCAGGTGTGTGGCTGATGCTAAGTAGGTGGCTTTGTAGTTTGTTTTGAAGGGCACAGGTTATGGGCAAACCTTAGAAATGAAAATGTTAAAAACCCAGGTGTCATATCGCAGGCTATATTCAGATCCATACCCTTTGGTGGAGGACGTGACAGGGACGTCCAAGGCCACTGAGGAAGACCAACGTCTTGGCCTGTAAGGTGGGGGATGGGCTGAGGTTCCTAAGTGTAGGCCATGAAACGGTTCTTCACGCATTTCCTTTCTACGTGTTTGTGTATGACCATGGACTAATTAAATCCTCCTTGCATGTTCATGTTTGCTCAGACCTAAAATAGGGTGAGTAGTAACATTTGCCTCACAGAGCTAATGTGAGAACAAACAGCCTCAGTGTCCTGCCTGACACAGCCAGTAAGCCCTCAATAAGTTACCATGTTACTAGAGCACTTTAAAGTTACAACAACATTTCACTTAAAGACCCTTTCAGCTGGGGTAAGACGGGAGCAGAAGACAACCATTGCAGCGGGATTAGCGCCTTCCAGAGCTAAGAAAACAGCACCTACTCTAGGGGCAGGAGGAGGGGAGGGGAGTCTTGAGTTCGCTCTATGTATGCGTGTACAGGTGGGTGTGTGCGTGTACGGGAATGTTGTGTTTGTGTGTGTGGTGTGTGTGTATGTGTGCGTGCTCCTGTGCGCGCTGGGGAGTGCTGGACCTGGAACCCTCTACCACGCCCCTTCTTACTCCTGTGTTCCAGGGAATCCTTAGGTTCCTCTGCCTGAAAAGCAAGGGTAATATTTAAAGAATTATTGGTGAGAGTCGAAGCATTAACCTGCTTCTGGGTCAGGATAGGTACACACAGCAAATGCCTACATAGCCCTTCGATTCCAGGCTGGTTTCTCGGCGGCTCGGTGCAGCAGTCACTCCTTAGCATCCCGCCTTCCTCCCCGGAGGCGCCGGCGAGGGGCACCCACCCGCCAGACCGCAGCGCACCGCACCGCGGCGCACGCGCACACGCTCGCCTAGGGCCCGGGAAGTGGGGTGGGGGCGGGGAGGCCTGGAAAGTTCCACCGGGTTCCAGAGCCCAAGGTTGGTAGGCGCGGAGGCGGCGGGGAGCGGGTGCGTGCCGAGCGAGGGTACGGCCTCCCGCCGGCCGCTCGCGACCGCGTCCACGCTCCGCAGGCTCGGGGACACAGACGCTGCCCGGAAGGGCTGGGGCACCCGCCGAGGTGCCGGTGCAGGCGCCCTCCGGCGAGGGGCGGGGCGGAGCCGAGCCCGGTGGGCGGGGCGCGCGCTGGGCGGGGCGAGCGGTCTGCGCAGCTGCCGGAGCCTTTAAACCGGGCCTCGCGGGGTCGCACGGTGCCTTCGCCGCCCGGGAGCCGACACGCCGCGCCTCCTCCGGCCTTCCTCTGCGTCCCCGGCCTCGCGACCCCGGCTCTCCTGGACGCGGCGCCGCCATCCCGGGCGATGCCCCGCTACGAGTTGGCTTTGATTCTGAAAGCCATGCGGCGGGTAAGTGACCTTCCCTCAGACCGAGTTCCCGCGCGGGCGCGCCCCGCCGCCTCTAGGCCTCCCAGCCCCGCGTGCCCTGCCTGCTGGACACCGGGTCCCCTCGCGCGGTCCGCGGGAGGTCGCGGGCGCCAAGGGGGCGCGCGTGGGTCGGGCGCCCGGCGCGGCCGCGTGCGCGCGGGAGGCGGGGGGTGTGTGCCCGCGCGAGTGCGCGGACGCGGGAGGGGGGTGTGCCGAGCACGCAGAGGGCCAGGGGGCGGGGCGGGCCTCGGACCCCCGGCTCTCCGGAGTCCGATGGAAGGACTGCGGGAGGACACACGCGCGAGAACCCAGGCCGGCCCCGCTCTGCGCCCACGCGTCGAGAAGCTGCTCGTCGTCCCCGCCGGCCGCTCGTCCCGATCGCCTGCGCGCAGAGTCCGCGATCAGTACAGCCTTCCTCCTCCAAAGCGCGCCAGTGCCGGCTGGGTACCCACGCACTTGTCACCGCTGTCACACCAAAAAAAAAAAAAATCTTTTGACCTTTCTTTTTCTAACTCCAGCGGAAATCCTGCTCCGGGTACCCTTAGCCCAGTTTTATTCATCCAAGTTGTGGCCTTGCTTGTGCTTCCCGAAGACATTCCCCAGCTTTTGATTGATCTTGAGGTAGGGACTTTCAGGTGTGGAGGGATGATAACCAGCAGCAGCCGGGCCACAGACTGCGGTCCGCGGCGGAGGCAGCTCTCTTCGTCCTCTGTTCTGAGTCAGGCACTTCTCCGTCGTCGCTGAAATCCCCATTCTTCTGAGACAATTCGGTAATGTAGTGTGCTTTCATGCACTCTCCCTCCGTAGCAGGTACAATTTAAAACAAAACAAAAGCAACCGTTGTGCCTTTTCTGAGCCCTGGGCAAGTAGGCTTTGGGTCAATGTCAAGCTTCAGTTTGAATATACTTTTGCCAGGGGTCACGGGCTAGGCTCTGGTGAACAGCTAACACACGCAGCAGGAGGAGATTATTAGGTGTGCCTTGACCTGGTTGGCTTGGAAAGGACACCAGAGCTACCTGATGGTCCAGAAGCTTGTGTCACCAAGCTTACTGACTCCCTGGCTCCGGGAGGACGATTCGATTGGTTGTCTCACCTCTTGGTAATGTACGTTATCTACCTTCCTTCCTCTTTGGATTTTACAGTGTTAAAAGAATAGGAATGACAGAGGGGTCAGGGTTACAAAAGTATTCAAATGGGACTGTTTCTGATTAAGTAGAAATTGCATAAGCGTCCCTTTATACCTTTTAGGTGATACTAGAAACTGAAAAATATGACCACCAAGATTCATTTCCTCAAAGTGTGAGGTAGCAGTAACCCTTTGTACTCCTTTGAATGAGAACTCCTGCTTAGCATGGCTGCCCAGTATATTGACTAAATATTTTACCATTATGTGGATATGTGTTCACTCTGATTCAAAAGGTGGGTGTAACTTGCTCAAAATCTTTGCCTGAGGATAGGTTCAGAGCACCTTAGAGAGGAGGAAAGAGGGAAGAGAGGTGCTTACTTAAACATAGTGTGGAAGATGTGGTAAGATCCTCACAGACCCAAAGAAACTAGGTAAAATGACAAATCTTGTTTTTTAGTTCTGACTTTGAGAAGGTTGTAAACAAGTAAAGAGTCTAGACATTTTGTTTGCTATCAGCTTTAGAAAATTGAATTCTACAGGATGTATACTTGTGTGTGTAAAGGAAAATGCACTTTGTTCTAATAGAAAATGCCACAGTGGCTTATATACCTACAGCAGGAAGGCTTTCTAAACTGAGTTCAGAGATACATGTTGGACACCTGACAGTGCACCCTTTCAGTGACAGTATTCTCCCTCCCTCCTCTCCTCCAAGCGGCTTGTGGTCCAGGGCTGAGAGTAAGCAAACACTGAAGCAGAAAAGGGAGTTGAGAGACTAGTCTCCTAGAGATTCTCAGTGTTTCTCCTGTGCCTACTGAACAGTCTCCCCATCGGGAATCTTACTTCACTGTCCTTGATCTCAAGCTTGACTTACTACAGTTGAGCTTTTAGAGTTTAAATGTAAAGGTACATGTTGACGTAGCATAGCCTTTGTAGCAGATTGCCTGTGAAGAGTTCTCAGGCTGAGGCCTCAGGACAGAAGTTCAAAAAATTCTAGGGCTGTCTCCTCACTCTGTAGTTGGAGTTGATTGTCATGAGCCCTTGTTTTTGATGCATTTCGAGGTTTGTGTGTTTAGAGGTGCAGACAACAGTCCTCAAAATTGTACACTTGGATTTTAATGGGATTACAAAGCTGTAATTTTGTGTTCTCTATCGTGGCTAACTTGTGGCGTGTGGTAGAGTGACACTGTGGATGTGAAGTTGGGCCTTGAGGTGCTGACAAGCCATCAGACAGGTAGTTAGTGGCTCAGGTGCCTTCTTCATGGAAGAGCTGTGACACTGGCTTTGGAAGTGCTCCTACCTGGGCTTCTAATAGATTCAGGAGAGAAAACAGGAAGAGCAGAGCTGCACGGGGGACACCAAGCCACAGGTCCCAGCAGCCTCTCCTTACAAGGATTGCCTGTGGGGTGGTGAGTGTGGGCAGTTTTCCACCTCTGCTTGGGAGCAACTTTGAGGGGATTCGAGGGCTGGGAGAGGCTGAGAATACTTGATGAGTTGCTTCTCAGAGAGCTATTGGACTTCACTTTGCAGTTTTTACTTTCAGATAGGTGAAAGAGTGGATTCAAATTGATAAAGCTATACCCAGCCCTAAAGCACTTCCTTGGTTTTTCTGTTTTTGTTTTTTAATGCTTGAGAATCTGTGCAGTAGATAGATCTTCTTTGACTACATAGTTGAGAGCACTTTGTCAGATGATTGGTCACTTTGGGATAGATTTGTGACAGTCCTGAGGAAATACTTTTCTTGAAATCATGTCATTATTACTCAAGAATCATTGTGTATGATTGGTTTAAATAATACCTAGCTTAATTACTAAATAGCCGAATGTACAATAAAATAGCATTTATATGTCCTTTTGTATATAGGGATTTTTAAAACTAGGAATCCCACAGCATGGTGGTACATGTCTGTAGTCACAGCACTTGGTAGCGGAGCCAGGGGGATCAGGAACACAGTGTCATCCCTGCCTGGAATAATCTAAGAACAGCAGAAATGCTCCTCCAGGAGGGAGTAAGGGGCATAGCTAGCTTGCTAAAGCCCTGAGCTTTGTTCTACACTCCTTTTTGTTTTAAGTAAAAAGCAGATTGTAGTTTACAGTAGCTTGCTAAAGTAGTTGCAGGATAAGAGTTTTATGGAGTTAGAGACAGAAGACTTGATAATTGTAGGGTGTAGAAGGCAGTGATTTTTCTAAAACTTAGCAGCTGATTCATATTCTTTCTTTCACCCTGGCCTCTTTGATAACACAACCTGGCTAGTGTTTTGTGATGTTCTAGAGCTGTGTCCAACTTAGGATATTCTGGAAGTAATACTAGAAATGATAGCTTTTCAGAACTCCCAGATGGGACTGGCTTGACAACCTTTGATAAGTGGGACATGGTGAGATTTCTGTTGTTAGTTGGTGCAGAAGTTCAGGTTGAAGTGTCCAGCTGTCAGGTGGTTATATCAATCATTGCAGCTTAGCTTGTATCTTAGATGATCATCCTTTGTGCTCTGCTTGAAGCTACACACTTAAAAGAGCTTCATGAACCATTTTGTACTTTGCTTTGGCATTAAAGATGTCTTGGGTTACAGCTCACTGCAGCAGAAGGTGATAGAAGGAGTCCTGTGCCTGTGCCTGCCCCTGAGCTGCAGCTGAGGAACAAGGAATGGCGTGGGGGTAAGGAGTCCTTCCTGTCAGATGCGGTTTACAGAGCTGACACTGCTGTGAGAGTTCCCACTGCCTCAGCTGCGTTCATGCACGCAGTACTAATGGCTGCTGTACAGTTGAGGTCTAGGTTGTACTAATAGGGAGATTTCTACTACATCTTTTCAGTGTAAAGTCACCTTAGCATATCGGAAGCACTGAGAGCTGACGTGGGAAGAAATACTTCCCATGCAGTGCTAGCGCTTGTCATATTTAGTAGGTGAACTTTGGGGTACAGAAGTCTAGCTGAACATGCAAGAGCAAGGAAGAGAGTAGAAAATGTATATATGCCTGGTTATTCATATGTGTAAAAAGCAGTGGCAGATGATTTAATGGTAGAACTTTCTAGTTGACTTAGTCACTGGCTTTGTTATAATATTCTCATGAATTTATATATTCAAAAGAAAAGGGTATCTCCTTTTTAAAAAACTAATATTTATTTAATGTTTATGAAAACACTGTAGCTGTTTTCAGACACACTAGCAGAGGACACCAGATCTCTTTACAGTGAGTTGCCATGGTTGCTGGGAATTGAACTCAGAACTTCTAGAAGAGCAGTGAGTGTTCTTTACCACGCGTCATCTCTCCATCCCAGGGGTATCCTTTTGATATTTCATTTAAGAAGGCCATTTTGTTAAACCATCAGATTTGTTGCAAAACATGTAATTATCTTTGTTTAGGGAAATCAGATTTAAGGGATTAATCAAATAAATGCCTGATAGGTGATTAATTTGCCTAAAAGGAAAACTGCTGGGCAGTCAGTTGGTCCCTCTTCTTCTTCCATTGCTCTAAAGTAGACCCTGCACACTGGCTCACTTGTCACTCTCCTTTTCTCCACCAACCGTAAGAAATGGTTTCACAGTTAATAGTTGAGAAAAATGAGCTATATTTCATGGCTCTGTGGAAGTGGGAAAAGTGAGGCTGTATTGAAGCACGACCCTATTGAGTTTATCGTCTAATTCTTTTTTTCTTTTCTTTTTTTAAAGATTTATCTATTTATTATATGTACGTACACTGTAGCTGTCTTCAGATGCACCAGAAGAGGGTGTCAGATCTCATTATGGGTGGTTGTGAGCCACCATGTGGTTGCTGGGATTTGAACTCATGACCTTCCGAAGAGCAGTCGGTGCTCTTCCCCGCTGAGCCATCTCACCAGCCCTATCGTCTAGTTCTTTATAGAATACACACTGTCCAGGCTCAACATTTCGCTAGCTTTTTATGACTTGCTGTTTTCTGACTTTCGTACTGTGATCCTTCTCTCTTGCAGTATTTCACATTTGACATATAGATGATGTGTGGTTTGTGAATCAAGCCTCCAAACTGGCTTTTCCCTTTGCTTGTTGAAGGCTCTTAGATAACACCTTGGCATTGCCAGCTCAGTATGGTTCAAGACTTAGTGAATTGTGGTTCCCAGAGTCACGTTAGTGCTTTGTAACTCCTGTTTTCTGTTGCCTCAGACTGAAAACTCTGTGGGTAAACAGTGTGCTCCACAATAGCTTTTGAATGCATTACCTCATTTCCCATCGATCCTTTACTAATGATGCTTTACAAGGTAAACTTAATATGCTTATTGTACCAACATCCAACACTGAGTGACAGTTCTGGCTCGTCGTGACTAGTGTGGTTGGTGCTGATCACTACAGTGATCACTGACTGCACTTTGACCTGGGCTCACCACCTATTCTCTCCTGCTTCTGTGTAGAAATCAGGTTTTATAAGAAATCTGGTTTTCAAAGTGTTGGCACCAAGGGCCAAATGAGGTGTGTCTAGATCAGCTAGAGCTCTCATTTTGTAACTTTCAAGTTAGTTAATTGGATTTCAATGGCTATTCCAAACCTCTTTAGGCATTCACATAGACAAAGTCCACCTTATTTATTCATCATTGGTTTATAATGGACTAATTACCTACTCAGTAAACATGAAACATGTTCAGTTCACAAAAAATAACAATAAAAAAAGCCAAACCAAAAAACCCTGGCATTTCCCAGTTTCAGATTGTTGGATTCTGTGAGGCCTTTTAAGTAGGCTAAAGTGTGCATGAGATGCTGTAGAGGCGCACAGAGCTAAGCAGCCTGACTGTGTAAGCTGTGAGGAACGGCATCTACAGCTTACCCTTTCTTGATTGTTGGATTATTTGAAGCATGCTTAGCTTGACTCTTTGTTTCTCCTTTGTCTTTTTACCTCCCTGTCCAGGTAGTGTTTCCACTGTGTTAACCAGGCTGGCCTCTAACACATACCATTCCTCCTGCCTCAGCCTCCTGAGCACTGGTTTGACAGGATCTCGTCAGGTCTGCTTGGTTTGCACCCGTCTTGTTAATTTCTTAGGCTTGGAAGTAGTGCATCCAGGCAGTGATGCTCTGTCTGGAAATGACGTCAGGGAACACTTAGGAAGGTGGTAATCGTTACCCCGTGATCCACTAGGAAAAGCAGTGAACTGCATTCTCAGCCAAGACTGGAGACTTAAGTTTTTATTGGCGACTAGCTCTGGGTTTCTGTAGAGTAGGACCGTGTTAGTACCTAGACTAATCTTTTCTTCTTGTCTTTCTCCCTTCTTTACTCCTACTCCAGATACCTGACATCAAATTGCAAATTTGAAACCTCAGATCCAGGTTCTTGTGAACATACCTTTCGGCTATGTTTCAGTTGACTTGTTTGGCTCTCCTTTGCCCTAATCATTTCTTCTGTGATTACAGTGTCCCTGTTAAGGGAGTCCTTACTCAAGTTTTGAATACCTAAGCGATTGGTGCTTAGGTAAGAATTTAAGGAAAACTGGAAGTGAAAGCATAAATGTAACCAAGTAACTCCTGGAGTCCTCCGCTTCAGAACCTGGTCCTTAGCTGCCTTCCTCTCAGAATCAATGGGAGTCTGCTTTGGCTTTGTTTAGATTTCAATTTGGAAAATGTTCTCCTTGACATCTCTTTTGGCCATTAAATTCTTTCATTTTCTCAGGTGCAGCAGTGGGAGCCAGATTGTTCTGTATGTAGCCAAGAGGGTAGTGCTGTGGATGCTCAGTGGCTGGGAAGAAGGTCCCCCCAGGAATGTGCGGTTCTTGTTTCTGTTAGAAAGTACAAAACTGGCTAACGTCTCCAATAAGTGGATTACAGATATAAAACATCCAGTGGGGACTGGTTTTGATTCAGTTTTAAGGTGAGTTTCAGTAGGTGAGTTAAAAGTTCAATTTGAGCATAGGCTGTTTGCGGTGGTGTTTCCTAGCATAGACTTCCTTTTGCTCCTCTGTCTGCTTTTTAAAGTCAGTGATCCAGTCTAGGTTGTTTTGATTGTTCCTTCTGTTGGTGCACTGCTTGCCTGCTGATTGGCTAGCTGTCTGGAGAGAGCACCTGTATGGAGTTTGTGCTCTTGAATCTGAAAGTCATCAAGGTTCTGACAGGAACAGCCCAAGCCTGAGAACTTGGGGCACTTCTGGTCTCACAAGAATGCCGCTTTCATGTGTGGACCAAGTAAGTTTTTATTTTTATATTATTTTATTTTTTTTCCAAGTTCAGTCTGTATGAGAAAAAGAGTGAAGAAACTTGAGACTTTCTCCTAATACCATTTTTTTTTATTGTTGTTGTTAAATATTTTACCTGATTAGGATGAAATCACTGGAAGTTACTGCTAAAGTTTTCAAAATCTAGTCTTCTGATATCCAAAGGACAGCAGTTCTGAAAGTTTGGATTTTTAGGCTCTTTCCTTGTCTTACCTGACATAGAAGAGGAAAGCCTTCTTCTTTGTCGTCGTTTGCAGCAGCATATTTGTTTTGTGCTCATTTATTCAGGATACTGTTGAATTAGTCTGTTTCTGGTCTTAGTTTTGCTTCTTGAAGAAAAATTCTCTTTTTCTTAGGGGACGTTAGGACACAGCTAAACTGGCTTTCATAGGAGGCATTGGCTTAGGAGAGTTAGAGACTGGCTTATCACGAAGATGCTGTGGTTACAGTGTCTGTGTCATCACACGGGAAAAGAGAAGCCATGTAGTACCTGTGGTAGGAACAGATTTTCTACATAAAAGAGAAACCAAGTACATTGGACACAATTCACACACCCACCCACCCACCTGTACTCCTGTGACCTGGTTGAGTTTTACTGCTTTAAGCCATATGGTTGTTAACCTTAGAGAGGGATAGATGCTCACGTTGTAGTACTGCCTAGCCTCAGTGATTACTTAAGTAGAGGCTGTGTGTGTGAATATGTATTTGAGATATATGCTTCTCCTTCACTTTGGATTCTTCAACATCTTGAAGATTAGTGTGATTTACATTACGACGACAATGAAGAAGGAGGGGGAGGAGGAGGAGGAGAAGAAGAAAAGGAGGAGGGGAGGAGGAGGAGGGGGGGAGGAGGGGGAGGAGGAGGAAAAAAACCAGGAGGGTTCGGCATCACATAGCTCACCTAGGCTGGCACTGGCAGTCTGAAGTGGGAGCCATGTCTATTGATTCCATCTAACAGTGTCCTGTAGTTTAGTCAAAGTGCTTTTGTGTTGAAGAATGCAGTTTCCATCTATTGGGTACCAGTAGGTGCCAGTGCTAGCTTGTATTTCAGGAATGCTCTGGTTAATAACCAATCTCAGTGCTCATGCGGTTCGAGGTTCAGGTTCTAATAGGAGACACACTACTAGCAAATGTGTGTATGAAGAAACATGAACGGAAAAGAGGAACAGAATGTGATAAGTTCCATTGTAGTTATGGTTCTCAGGGAAGATGGAAACTTAGTAGATGAGCTGAGGTCGGTAACTGGAGTATGAGGAGGTCTTGATGGAGTTCATTTCAGATGGTGGCAACTCCGCAGTTACTGCTTACAAACCCTTGCCTGAAAGAGTTGACAGCACAGTTAATTAGTGCTTTTTCCCCATTCACCCTGGCCCATCTTGACACTGGGTCTCATGTATGTCAGCTGTTCCCAAACTTGTGGCCAGGAAAACCTTGAACTTCTTTCTCTCCTGGGTCCACATCCCAAGTGTAGCCTGTGCCACCATATCTGGCTATACTGTCCTGGGGATTGAACTTGGGCCTTCTTGTATGCTTCTCAGTGAGCTCTGTCCTCG
>JADRCD010224329.1:0-20973 GCA_019843815.1 Montemys delectorum | reverse complement strand
TTAGAAGCCACGCTGGAGGTTTCACAAGGGTGTGCCCTTTATAGAGTAGTTGTTACCAGTAATGAACTCAGGAAGAACAGGCATCATGATGTGCTCCAGTTTCTCTACAACCAGACCATAGAGATGCTTTGTTCATTTTCTTGGATTAAAAGGTCAGCTGCTTACAGCTTGTTACTAACTAAGCTTGTTTCACAATCACACCGGGGAGTCCTCTGAGAGATCTACATTTGTGTTTATATTGGTTTCACCTCAAAAAGCCTTAGGTAAATACCTGTGCCTCTTCCCTTTATCTGGTGACACAGGAGTGACAGTAAATCCAGCCTACTGGAGTTTATGTTGATCACTTCTCTGGGAAATACTGAGAGGTCAAAATCTACTCCATCTTGGGACTAGCCTCCATCTTAAAAGAAAATACAATACTATGGTGGGAAAGGCCAATATTTATCATTAAGAAGAAATAAATAATACTGATTGAATCTTAAGATCATCTCTGCATACATGTGAGTACACACTGACACACACACACACGGACACACACACGGACACACACAGATACACACACACACACACACACACACACACACACACACACACACACTCTCTGTCCACAAAGATGTGCACCTGGGCAGACAAATCTGTTAATATTACCAGTAGCTTCCAAGACCAGAAAAACACAGAGATTTTGACCTCAATATGTAGAACCTGAAAGATTGTGGTTCAAATACCATCTCTGTTTGTGAGGCAGTATACAAACGATTTATATTTCCTATAGCCTTATTCTTTTAAAAATGATGGCTATTATATAAGATGAATAGAGTACAGAGGATGGATTGGATACAGAACATCCAATAAAACCATGCATCTAAAACTCAGACATGTATATCAGACATCTGAGAATCCAATTCTGCAGGTGGGGGTGCTGCTGGTTCATGAACAAACTGTGAGGAGCAAGGACACCTTCACATTAAGTCCACACAATGAAACTTAGATTTGCTATCTATTGACTTCACCAATCTAATAAGAGCAGAAATCTGAGAGAGAGATTTGTTGGCTCACTGGAGCGAGTGCGGCAGTGAGGGTAACTCAGTTTCTCTAGGAGCAGAGGATGAAATGTTTGGCACAAACTTTTACCCTGTTCTTTCAAGAGCTTCTACAGGAAGAGGTGCTGGAACTGATTGCCACTCTCTGGCCATGGGTGAGCCAAGGGCCATGGAACCCCACCACCAACACCTCAGAGATAGATCACAGCTGATGCCTGAAGTCGCTTACCTGTCATAGTCTTGGCAAATCTCTCCCACAGCCACCAAGGCCTTTAGGTACTCATTGGGCTGGTAAGGGTGGATATAGTGCAGGGAACAACTGTTCCTGGGGTCTCCATTAGAAGCAGTGAAATCTATAGCTACCTGGAAGAGGGAAAGCATAAGAATAAATGCACTGTTAGGAACCATGACCAACCTGGAGACATGGCCTCAGATAGAGAAAAAATCAGAGTACATGACATATGTGGCTGATAAGAAAAATAAGAGAAGAAAGTTAGTTCCTGGAAAACCTAGTATAAATTTGACTGAAGTCAGTTTTGCTGTCTTTCATAGCTCCAGCTTCTTCCTGTCCATGGGACTTGAGATGGTCGTTCAGAAAATCCAGTCACTATTGATTCATATCACCAAGCATCAAGGCTAAGGATGGGGCACGTGTCTCCAATTTCACAGTCCACTAAGAAGAGGCTCATGTGCCCCATGGTCAGAAAAGCCCCACCTATGAAGGATAGGAAAGAATTCTTATGGCCAAATTCTGAGTAGAGAAGCCCTGTCTAATTTCTATGCAGTCAGTTGCAGAGATAGGCATTGGGGTAGTTTTAACAAAAATAACGTCTCCCGGGAGCAACACAGTAAAGCATTCTTCCCATTCACGAGAGGACTCCTGTCTGTAACACAGGACACACCGGGATAGATTGTCATTGCAAGTGGGAAATAGAGAAGAGAAACCTTTGTCCGGCTATCAAATATTCTTTCTCCTTCAGCTTTCTGAGATTACTCTAACTCCTAACTCATTTAAAAAATTATATTTTAAGTTATCATAAAAAGCAATGAGTTTCTTTAGTGTCCTTTTATATATAAATGTCATTATATTTCTTCTTAATTATCCTTCAAAACTGTTCTTCCCTGTGCTTTGTGGCCCCTCCTGGCTGATTCCCATGCCTCTCCCAGACAGCCACTCTGTTTGCTCATCACATTTATTCCAGTACCCCCTCTTCCCCCTGTCCCTTTAGATTTTTTTCTTCCTATCTTGGCCCATTTTCTAGTTTCATAATACACACACACACACACACACACACACACACACACACACACACACACACACAAAATTTTAGATCTCAGTTCCATATGAGAGAGAAAACCTATTTGTCTCTCTGAGTTTGGTTATTTCACTTCATATAATGGTTTCCACCTTGTATCAGGCTAGGGTTATGATTCAACTTTTCATTTTGGCTGAATCAAACCCCATTATGTACCCCACTTTTTTATCCATTCATATGTTGGGGACATCTGACTCTATTGCCCAGTAGTTGTAAATGGTACAACATAAACACAGGGGTGCAACACCTCTGTGGGATGTTGACTTGGTGTCCTTCAGGTATATTGCCAAGAGTGGTATAGCTTGGCTGTATGGTGGTTCTGTTTTCAGTTGTACAGTGAGCCTCCATACTGATTTCCATAGTGACTATATGAGTCTACATTCCTCATCAAGACTGAATAAGGGCCCCTTTCTCCCTACACCCTTATCCACATTTGCTACTTGTTTTCTTGGTGATGGCCGTTCTGACTGGGATGGGATGAAATCTCAGAGCAGTTTAAATCTCCATTTTCTTGATGGCTAAAGATGTTGGATAGCTCTTTAAGTATTTAATATTGGCTACTTGTATTCTTTTTACTTTCTGTGTGGTGTATGGGTGTATGGCGCGCGCGCGCGTGTGTGTGTGTGTGTGTGTGTGTGTGTGTGTGTGGTGTATGTGCACATAGATGTGTAGGCTCAAGGTCAATGCTGGATGCCTTTCTTGATCACCCTGCACCTTATATATTGAGGCAGTGTGTCTTTCGCTAAACCCAGAGCTTGCTGTTTGGCTTGTCTGGTTAGCTAGCTTATTCCAGGGATTCCCTATCTGTGTCCTGTGCACTAGACTTGCAGCTCTACCCATACAGCTTTTACATGGATTTGAGGATCTGAATTCTTGTCTTCAAAAGTGTGAGGACCCTTGAAGCTATTTCTCTTGCCCTTGCATTTTTTTCTTTTGAGAACTATCAGGTAAGACATTATTAGCCTATTTAACCTATCACATGATATGGTCTTTGACATTTCATTTTTGTAGTTCTTTATATATTCTAGATATTAATCCCTTCTCTGATGTATAGTTGGGAAAGACTGCCTTCCCATTCTCTGTGTCATCTCTTCCCTCTGATTATTGTTTCCTCTGCTGTGCAGAGACCTTTTAATTTCATGTTAATGGACTTGTCAGTTCTTGAGCTTATTTCCTGTGCCTTTGATGCCTTTTTCAGCAAATTTTCTGCTGTGGCTACAACATCTTGACTTCTTTTCTCTGTGGTTTCCTCTAGCAGTTTCAAAGTTTTGGGGGTCTCAAATTAAGGTCTTTGACTCATTTGGAATTCATTTTTTTGTGTAGGGCAAGTAATAAGTCTCATTTATCTGCATGTGGAAATCAAATTACCTCAGACCATTGTCAAGGAGACTGTGTCCTCTTTCCTATGGAAAAGTCACATTGGTGACTGTAACAGTGGAGGCTTATTTCTGGGTCCTCTATTCTCTTTCCTTGGCCTACGTGTTTGGTTTTGTGCCAGAACCACTCTGTTGCTGCTGTCTCCCTACTATAGCTCTATAATGTAATTTGAAGGCAGTGATTGCAGAACTTCTGGCATTGTTCTTTCTGTTGAGGGCATCACCATTTGGGATGCTTTATGCTTCCTTATGTGCTTCCTTCTCCTACTTCTGTGAGGTAAAGGCCATTGGTCACCTCATTTCCCAATGCTCTATATAGTTAACACTGATCTCTTGCAGGTTTTCTCTGGAACCACTGACTTTGTAGTTGGCATGTTCTGGGACTCTGTTATGTAATCCAAGGTGGCACTGAACTCAGAGATCCACCTGCCTCTGCCTCTGTGGTGCTCTGTGGTGATTAAAGGCAAGCGTCACTATGCCTGCGTTGGCACTGTCAGATACCTGACTCAACTTCACAGCCATGTTTTGAAGGGCCTCATGAAGCCAAGGTTACAGGAAAGGTCAAGGCGAACAGCGATTAAGAATGTGGACCCCCAAAATGCATTGCAATCTTGGGGAAACAATCGTGGCTATTTAACATTCTAGGATCTAAATCCTGTTTCTTACCAAGTTAGGGAGCCCTGGAAAATTGGGAGTGCTTGCTTACTATGTGAGACTCTCTCCATGAACTGAGCTCAGGCTTCCATTTCTAGCTTGCTCAGAATTTAGAGCAAGGGTTTTTTTTCTATATAGTAAAAGATTATTTTTAGGATTTAAAAAAAAAAGATCTTTGAGTTTTTTATTACATTGGATCTGTATGCAGATCTTTTCCCACTACCACCTTCTCATTAACAACATTAATTCTGACAATCCCTTATCATGGGAGGTCTATCCAAATTCTATTGTCTTCTTCAATTTTTTTTCTGAGAACCCTTATACCTCCTTTGTTAGTATTTTTCTTTAGTTATTTTAACCTACTGTGAATAGTATCCAACTCCCACCCAACATACCCTCTGATTCTTTGTTGTATGTGTATGTATGTATGTATGTATGTATGTATATATATGTGTGTATATATATGTGTGTACACACACACACACACACACACACACACACACACACATGCCTCCACTGATTTTTGTGTTAATTTTATATCCTGTTATCTTGCTGAAAATATTCATCAGGTCTAAGAGTTTTCTGGTGAAGTACTTAGGATCTTTAATACTAAGTACAAGATCATCTCATCTAACAACAGAAAAATTTGACTCCTTCTCTTCCTTGATTAGTTTTATCTCATTGCTCTAGCTAAGGTTTTTGAGCACTGTAGTTAAAAAAAGTGGGCACCTGTCTTGTTCCACATGTTAGAAAAAATGGTCTCAGTTTTTCTCCATTTATTATAATGTTGGTTTTAGGTTTGTTTTATAATACTCTTCCTTCTGTTGACTGATAGTCTATCTATCCCTAGTCTCTTGGGTACTTTTATCACAAAGGAATGCTGGGTTTGTCAGGGCCTTTGGCACTACTTAAGTTAATATTGGTTTCAATCCCTCAAGTCTATTTATTCATTTGCTGATCATACTTACTGGTTTGTGAGTATCGAACCAACATTGCCTCTCTGGGATGAAAGCAACTTGGTCATGTGCTCTTGAGTTCAATTTGCAAACATTTTATTGAGAATTTTAACAGGTATAGTCATCAGGGTAGTTAACTGTAGTTTATTTGTTGTGAGCATTTCTAGTTTGGCACCAGAGTGGTACTGAGTTTTAAAATGAGTTTGGTTTTAGAATTGGAAGACCTTTGCCTTCCTATTTCCTAGAACCACTTGAGAAGCAATGATATTGGCTCCTCTTTAAAAATTCAGTAGACTCTGGCCGTAGTCCTGGGCTTTTCTTTGTTGAGAGATCTTTTTATTACTGCCTCCATCTTGTCATGAATCTCCTAGAACTGGAGTTACAGGTGGTTGTGAGCCACCATGTAGGTGTTAGGAAATGAACCTAGGTCTCTTGGGAGAACAGCTAGTGCTCTTAACCATTGAGACATCTATCTAACCCCAAAAGGGAGGGCCAACCTTTTGATGGAGTCTATGTACTTCTCTTTATCAAATACTTCTTAATAACAAAAGATAGCAATGAATCTATTATAAAAGATTAGGGTGTTAAAGTGAGAGGAAACATCTTAGCTTTCCAATGGCACCACCACTGAAAGAATAGTCAACCTGGCAAAGACATCTCAAAGACTGTTCAGTTCAGCTTAGGGTGGGGAGGCATACAATGTGAAGTCATGGGGGAAAGTAGAATACTCATGTTGTCTCATATTCTTTTTCTGTTTGCACTATACTAGAATGAGCCCATTGGTTCCCTGGCAGCAAGAAAGCTCTATTTTCCTCGTATGATCTTGGGGATTATGAGATGGGAATCGTTGTTTGTGCTATATTTAGAAAATTCTACTATAATCAATGACTGGGATGTTCCCCAGACTTTCAAAGAAGTGCGGGGGGACATTTAGAAGGAAAAAAAAAAGCACTATAACTAAAGAGAATGTTGGTGGGGGAAACAAGACTTTGTCTGAGGTTGTAGTCAAAACGGAAAGAATAATCTAATTTTAATTTATTTACAAGATCTTCTGCTTCTTTTTAATGAAGCTACCCCCTTCTTCCTTACAGGACTTAGTTAAAAATTATTTCAGGAAGGATTCAACTCTGTTTTCAGAATACCTCTTAATTTTTGACAAAGGATGTCTACTGATAAAATGAAAGTACAAAGTACAAAGATGTGTTAAGGAAGATCATGGAAAGGCAGCTCACCACCACAAAGCATCCTGACTCTGAATAATCATGAACAGAGAGGAACAACTTCTGTTAAAACATTTCTCCATGCAGACTGCTCTATTGGCATTATTACCCTTGTATGAAACTATAAGGTAGAAACTGTTGTTCCTTTTTATTAATAACCACAATGCCCAAAGATATTGAGGGACATATAAGTGGGGCTAGGTTTAAAGTTACATCCATATGCCTTCAAAGATAATGCCTCATTATTATACTGCTATACACCTAAAAGAGCATTTCCAGGACAAAATATACTAATATTTATAACATTTCTTTAGTAAGTTTTTATTTCTTGTATATCTGACTGTAGTTTCTTGAAGCAATATCTTTGCCATAGTAAAATTTATAACATTTGCTTACATGTAAAAAGAAAAAAACCAAAATAAAATCCATCAGTAGGTGAATGGATAAAGAAAATACGGTGCACGTATACATGTATACAATGGAGTCTTTTCCAGCCTTCTTTCATAAAGAAGAATGAAATTACATTGCCTGCAGAAAAATGGATGGAACTGGAATCCTGTTCATCATGTAAAGTAAAATAACTTAGAGGCAGAATACAACATATTGCATGTTTACTCTGGTCTGTGGATCATAGATTTTAGATGGCTAGATAGATTTACACACACTTATGAAATAGAAATTGAAGTTAGATTGTCTGATTCTGTGAAGGTAGATGACTACTGAGGGAAGAGAGACAGGAAGTCTGGCCAGTGATTCTGTCAAAATACATGCTATGCGAGAATGAAAATGTCTTCATGAACCCTATTGCTATGCACAATAATTATATGACAGTAATAAAAAAAATTCTAAAATCTTCAGTTTCTAATATAACAGTTCACACTAAAGAATGGAGGGGCCTGGCCAGGAGTCAGAGAGACTGTGAGGTAGGAGGCAGGATATAGCTGTGACAATTCTGGGGAAGTGATCTTGAACCACTTAATTCTCTGTGACTAAGTTGTGGAGGGAGGGAAAGGACAAGCAAAATGTATGTGGCAAATGGGCAAGAGTGGGAAGAGGTTTTACTGAAGATGGATGGAGGTGACCCCCAGGGACCCTCATGCCTCTATCTTTTAAGATAGGGTTCATCCTGAAAGTGAGAACTAATCTTCACAAAGAAAGAGAAGGCAATGCATAGAGCTCCCTCCAATTGAACAGTGGGATGCAAGGCGGTGATACTCAAAAACCTCCATGAACTTTAAGCAAGAGACAGGAAGCATCCTAGGATCCGTTCATGAGGCTCTGGTCAATTCTGGTCATGAGGCTGTACATATTTCTGGTCAAAATATGTACAGACAGTTCTAGAAAAATGTATCTAAGAGGAACATCCAAGAGGTGCTCAGAGTCTGTGGGTGTTGGTACATGCTATTAACTCTAGCACTTGGGGATACAAGCCAATGCATGGGGGTTGCAAGGCAAGGTCAGCCTGGGCTACAAGGCAGGAGATGGCATTTCTCATACCATGTTAGACCCCTGGACTAACTAAGCTTGGTTCAGAGAGCCTCCATTCTCAGTCATTTTCTCTCAAACAGATACATCTTTTGAGACAATAACACCTGTGGTGGTATGAATACACTTACCTCAGGGAGCTATGGAGGTATGGCCTTGTTGGAATAGGTGTGGCCTTGTGGGAGTAAGTATATCACTGTGGGTGCTGGGAATTGAATCCCTGTCCTCTGGTCCACTTAACCTCCCCAATTAGATGTTGTCCTTTTAAAGAGTTGCCTTGGCCACAGAGTCTCTTCACAGCAATGAAAACTCTAACTAAGACCATGCCTTGCATATACAATTGGGTTTGGAAGGTAAATCAGAACTAGGATGGCCAAGCATGGTACCATTTCTTTCCTTTCTACTGAGAAAATCATTTTAAAACTGTAGGGAACCCAAAGCTTGGCGTGATGGTATATTGGTATAATTTCTGTGCTTGGAAGACTGAGGCATAAGGACTGTGAGTTATAGGCTGGCCAGGGTTATATGATCAAAAGTTTTCCCAAGTATCCCTTCAGAAGCTGGAGATGAAACACCCACCTTCAGGAGGTGGCCTTCTACCAAGAGTTCTGTGCTCTTTAAAGTTAGCCATGGTGGGAGGAGAATGCAATAAAAGGTTAGATTTATTTTAGAAAGCAACAAGAGCAGGGGTAGTGAATGATGGGATTAAGTTGAGAAAAAGAAAAAAGAAAAAAAAAAAAAGGCTGAAAATACTAGTCCCTGGAGGTGGCTGCAGACACCCAGAATCCTAAGCGCCAGAAAGCTAGCAGAACCACTGAGTTTTCCTGTTCTGATGGGAAAGCTTTATGAAAACCTGGTCTTTTGGTGAGTGTTCTAGCCTTCTCAGCAGGCAGTAGAGCGCAGGCTCCTGGGAGCAGCTTAAGTTTTGAGGGTGTGTGGAGTGGATCTGCAAAACCAGGCATAGAAAGCAGGCCAGGCACTCCCTGGATGCTGTCTCTGCTACATGGAGCTGTTTCTGGGAAAGGGCTGGCTGTGAACAGTGAATGCGTCTTTGACACTTTTAGTTTTAACACCAAACAATCCTAACTGGCCATCAGGGGGACTCTATTGGATACCAGCCACAGGGAAGCAGAATCTAGGGAGTTGCTGGATCTCTTGTAACCTGGAACTCACATGTATACTGCTACATCCTGAGGCAGCCACACGAGTTGGACTTAGGTAATAAGTCTGGTAAGAGATGTGGACTCTGGACATTTCTTAAGTGATAAGCTAAACAAAATTCTGTGGGGTGGTCATGAAATAAAAAGTAAATTCCTATTTCTGTGAAATTGCTTGGTCCATTTCCTGGAAATAGTAAAATATTGGCCTCCCTAGCCCATTGTACCCTGGCTATGTGTAGGTGTTCATCACACAGAGATCATTCTTCTATCTTAGAGTCAATCAGGTGTATCTAAAGTAGAGATTTAGAAACATAAGCCAGGAGATGCAGTAGCTATACGGCATGCTAAATGTACCAGAGTAGGAAAAGATTTCTGGGGAGGATCTTGAATAGATAACCCAGATTTTAGATTTGCTGGTCAGGATGAGAGAACCCATATTCAACTTCATGTATATAATATTGTATTACTAAACACCATAAAATCATAGGGAAGTAGAGAATATCACCTTTAAATTTTTACAACAACAAATCATGAGTAGTCATGCAAAAATATTAATAAAAGTTATTGCTCAGGATTCTATATCTTAGTAAGTAGTTTTATTTTACTTTCTAGTTGTTTTTTATATTTTCCCCATCCATTTTGCACTGCTATAGCAGAATACTATAGACTAGGTCGTTTATTGATAATAGAGACAGAACTGGTTCATAGTTGTAGAGGCTGAAGAACTCAAGCCTGCCTCTGTCGCCCACTGAGAAGACTGAAACACTTGCCAAAATACAGGCTCACTACTTGAATTTCTCTAGGAGTATTCTATTGCTATCTCTCATTGTGGAAGACAGAAGAGAATATGTGAGAGAGAACTCAGATGTACTCCCTTTTATAATTCATATTATAATTATATTATAATTCACCAAGAGAGTAAAACTCTCATGACCTATAAACTTCCAGAAAGATCCTATCTCTCACTTCCTAATTCTGTTGCTTTGGAGATTCAACACATGCTTCATGGGGACATACCCAAACTATAATTAATATATATATATATACATATATATATACATGTATATATGTATATATACATACATATATACATACATACACATGTATATATGTATGTGTATATATATATAATACCACACATAGCACATACTATAGTGAAATCTAGTACATAGTTGTACTCACACAGAGTCATTCTGGTTTTCTTTATACTCAGTGCTATCATAGTCATGGCTCTATGTGATTACCTAGCCCTTGAAATTAGAACTTAAAACAGCTTCATTGTAGTCCATTTAGATGAAGTACTGTAATTTACACAGTTATTGTTTTACTATTGGACATTTAATCTGTAGAAGTTCCTATCTGTGAAAAATCTATGCTATAATTAACATTTCTATGCACTTATAAAAGTCATAGCTTTCAAAGGAAGCCTTTAACTCTTCCACCATCTCCTTTCCAGACATCTTACAGCATCTGTCTCTTCCACATTGTCTATAATTACATTTTGTCTGTGAAGTTCTAGTATCTGGTTTTATTTTTAGATGCAGAGCCATGTGCCAAGCCATGTGCTTCTCTCTGTCATCTGTTTCACCTCTATTCACCTCCTCTAAGACTGCACAACACCACAGTTGATCTCAGTTCTTGTGCCTCTAGGGTTCTCATGAGGTATATATGAAGCTCATCCTGAGGGATGCTCTCAATTTTCTATGGTTACGTGCCAAATCAAGTACACATATTCTACTGGGATAATCTGAGGCATGTATCAGACTCTCAGATGTCCTGGTGACCAAAAAGAAATCATTGACTAAGGCTCCTTTTAGCATCAGTATTGTTGCCTTGGTCTTGTAACTTTCTCCTCCTGATCCCTGACCAGCCATCTAGCCATTTGGGATTCTGGATCTCCTTTGCTGACTCTTCTCTTGCCCATGGAGGTCTTCTACAACTTCTTGTCATTGGGTACCTTGCCTTTCTGTATTCTTTTCTTTCTCCATCTCCTCCAGATTGAGAGACATCCAGTTCCACCTGTTTCCTGGGACCAAGGCTTGCCTTTGTAGGTGCCATCCCCTGGAATACTCAAACATACTTCCAACATTCCCTAAAGTGCATTCACCCTTTTGTTTACAACCCTCTTGACTTGCATTTCTCCATAAACAACAGTGCCATGCTTTGCCAGACAGGCAGCAAGTCCTAGTCACCCTAGACTCATTTATTTTCAAAAATTCTCTTCTCTCTCTCTTTTTTTTGTATCCCAGGCCTAGGCTCATTGCTTTCCTTTCTACACGTCCCTTCTCTTGCTGCCACATCAGGTTCCCTTCTTGTCACCGTCCACTGGATCTGTTGCAATGGCTATTACTGTTGGGCCTGTTGCCTCTGCTTTCACTTCATGCTTCAGCTTCCACACTCCTTCACTGCCATCACTCACTTTTGATAAACAGTGCTTGGTAAACAGCTCCAGATTTCCTCCTCTAAAGCACATGCCTATTGCTTCCCATCCTGTTCTTGGTCCATTTGAACATTCCACTGTGTACAACATTATCTCAATGCTCAAGTCATCTCAACCTCTGACCCAAAGATACATCTCAACACTTCCCAAAAACACATCTGCTATTCTTATTAACACAAGTAACCTTTCAGCATTTAGCATTTGAATTTATGTACATAAATACGTAGCCCATGGGGATGTTTTGCAAACCAAATTTCTAGAACTTTGTCAATCCATCTAAAAGTTCACCCAAAATGCTTTTCCTAGACAGCTTGGGGTTAATAAAAAGTACTTCAAGCAGTCTGGTGTTGGGAGCAGTCTCCCCAGCTTTAACCCACTTATTTTGAAACAGAATCCCAATGGAAGACACAAACTCTCTCCCAGAATGCCACGTGAATACTCAGAGTCTCTCTAGGAGAGACTCAGAAGAGGTGACTGTGGAGCAGTTAATGCAGGGATGAGCTACAAATGTTTAGAAAAGATTATATGAAACCAATCACAGAGGGTAGAAAGAACTGTTTCTAGAACTCATCAAGAAGAGTATATGAAGGACAGGGCATGTGGTAGGAATGGCGACCTTCTATGGAGCAACAAGGTCACCGTGGTTCGAGCCTGGAAAGCAGAAATCTAGAGGAACAAGTCTTCTGCGGCGAGTTTACTGATTGATCTCTGATTGATTCCCATCAATGGACATACCCAAGCAACAGCTCAAAGCAGGAGGCCCTGGCTAGTGCAGGTGCTCGGAGCTTAGGCACAGGTGGGGAAGGAAGAATAGGCCTGTGGGATGAAGTGGAGAACATCTAGAACTTGGTGTTACCTCTGACCCCTGAATATCACTCTTTAAAACCCAAGTTTTTTATGCTGAAAGCTACCTGTCTTACTCAGCAGCCATGGGCCGTATCATGAACCAGTGAGAATCTCTGCCTCTGGGTGATACACAGGTCTAATTACTTTCTTCCTCCTTCTCTCTTCCCTGCCATCTCCATGACAGGAAACCCCTGTGAGCCAACTGGTGGAAGGCCACACATTCAGAAGAACTGGGTAGCACAAATTGGCTTTGATGGGAAATTTCAGGGGGACACTCAAAGATGAATGGGAAGAGAAATGGGTTGAATCTGTGAGGAACTGAGGAAAAAGGGAAAATATAATCAAAATACACTGTATGAAATTCTCAAAGAACTAACAAAATCAGTCAGGATATGGTCTGGGAAGGCTGTAGGTGCGACTGATGTTCTTCAGCACAGCCCCAAGGGTGAAGCATGACTGTGAAGGTTGAATAAGGAGCTGTTCGAGAGCTTAGGATCTACAGAATCCAAAACAAACAGAAATCAATAGAGCTTTCCCTTGAAACCCTATAAATAGCTTCTTGACATCACTTCTTTGCCTAACATCTTGGGAAACTATTTCAGTAGCTCTCCTTGGAAAACTTCTTGCTTCACTACTGCCCTACAGCTAGACGTGAATCAGCAATAAGTGTGCCACACAGGTAGTGTCGGATAGGTGTGCCCATGGGATTTGTTCTGCTTGTGTTCTTTATGTACCAGTGTGTATGTAGGAGGGTAGGTGGCTCCATCACTGTAGAATCTTAGAATGTGAAGCAGTGATGGGTTCCTGTCAGTATTCCGAAGTAAGTGATCAAGGCTGAGTTTAGGCAGACCATAGATTGCTTTTTCTGACATTAGAACAGAAACAAGTTATCTTGTGTTCTATAGATGTGAGGAGACACCATGACCACAGCAACTCCTATAAAGGAAAACATTTAGTTGGGGGTGGCGTACAGTTCAGAGATTTAGTCCATTAGTATCATGGTGGGAAACATGGCAACATGCAGCCAATATGATGCTGGAGAAGGAGCCCAGAGTTCTACATCTGGATCAGCAGACATAAGGAAGAAAGAGTAACTCTGGGCCTCACTTGAACTTCTGAAATCTCAAAGCTCACTCCCAGTGACACACTTCCACCAACCAGCCACACATATTCCAACCAGGACTCATGTCCTAAACTTTTCTAATAATGCCACTTCCTATGAGACTATGGGGACCATTTTCAATCAAGTCACCACACAAGTCTTTTGCTTAGGAAACACTCAACCATTAAATATCCATTTATCTTGATTCCCCTTTCTAGTCCCAAGACCAGCATTACCCCTGGTTCTGGCAACACATGGATTTTGTCACTTGTGTTGGACTCAAACATATACAAAATCTAAACTAATTTTCCATGCTTTTCTCACATGACTGATTTGGTAGAGAGAACTAAAGGGAACTGAGCCTCGCAAGTACAGTTCTGTAAGACGAGAGGTGAGCACTGTACAAATTCCACCTCTTCTGTATTATAATCCATGTTCTTTCCTGTGGTTTCAGCACATCTACATTTTGCTATCTGGGTATGTTCTTTCTGAAAGTTAAACCTGCCTATATCTCAGAACATTTTGAATATTGATTGGGTGAACACAAGTTACCTCAGGGTGGATGGATTCAATTTTTTTGTGTGTGTGTGCACATGTGTATTCCATGGAAATCATGTGGAGGTTAGAGACCCACTTGTCTGAGTCAGTTTAATTTTTCCACAGTGTGAGTCCTTGGGATCAAACTCAAATCATCAGGCCAGGTGGCAAGTTTCTTTACCTCCAAAGTCATCTCACAGTCTCCTTCATTGGTACTTCAAAAAAAAAAAAAAAAAAAAAAAAAAAAGCCATCTCACCCAAACACACATTAGTAGTGTCCAAATCCCACAAGGCTGAGGTGTTGAGACTTGAGATGATCCTCTGCTCACCTGGGAGACTAGATACCCACTCTCTCTCAACCTGATTTAACATAGTCCTCCAGTCTTTGAGATTCCCTTCTCATTCATTGCCTGAGAACGCATTTGGATAGCTTTTCCTTGGTACTGATCATTGGGTGTTACATTGAAGCCTGTGTCCTGGTTACATGAGCAAAACCAAGGCATGTGTCTGAGCTCAGTGGAATAAAGTAGTGTGGCTCACTTCCTTTTCATCCTTCTTGCCTAGTCATCGAGTCTGGAAATCTATAGCCTGCCTTGCACCTCATGTCGCATGTAGTTACTTTAAAAAGGGAGAGATCTTCGGAGGGCCTTCTAAACCCTCAGAGGCTGAGGAGCAAGGATCATACCAGAAGGAGATGGAATATGAACTTATTTAAGAAACAGGACTCCACATAATACTTCAGCAATGGTACTTAAAAGGTTGTTCTAGGTTTTTAAGATCTCTTGCATCTACATATCCACAAAACCAATACCATTCCCACCCCTCATTGCCCAAAAAAGGATAAACACAGAAACAGCTTACTGTAAACTGGATTTGACAGCCACCCATGATGTAGTCCAAGAAGGAATGCATCTTGTGGATCTGCATGAGAGAGGGCCTGGATTAATAACAATGTGATCAGCCTTTCATACAGACTGGAGGCCCACACTTCAGAGATAGGTTTCTAAGTCAAGGCAAAGGGTAGAAAGAAATAGGTGGTGAGCTATCAGTGTCACTACAGAAGGGCCCAAGACACCTGCAGATTCTCACCCCTTGCTCCACTTTGAGCCTACGTATTACTTTAATTGACATACTCCCTTGGGACAAGACCCAGACCACATTTTTAAGAGTCATTATTACTTTAGAACAAGGAATATCTCATACGTAGTCACTTCTTGAACATCACTTGAGTATCTTCCTCTACATCTGCCCTGTGCACAGAAGAGCCTGAGCTATGAGCTGTACTTTCCTGTCCTTTGGGGTAAGGCTGTCCCTGAGAAGGGGAAGGTGACATTAGGCTGTTACATCTTTTAGGCTACTCATGATTATGTTTGATTTCCTTTGTCCAGTGCTATATTGATTTTATGATTTTTTTTCCTTTGAGAAGGTCACTCATTTGTGGAAACCCTTCTGCTTTGATCACATGACTTGAACTCCTCCCACAAGGCAAGTCTAGCGTTATGCTCCTGGCAGAGAGGGGATAACACCTACCTTGCACTGATTCAGAATCACCATGCCTGAGTTCTTGTAATTCTTCTTCTTGGCCTTGTACTTGGGGTTGATGCATTCCCACTGTACCTACACCAAAAGGGACAAATGTGAGCATCTTCAAAAGGAAGTCAAGTCATTGAATGAGGCCAAGCTCCTGGATGTTTCTGAGGACACACACATGGACCTAGATGGCTGGAAAATGATCTCTAGGTGGTACCTTTGGCATCTATGAAATGGTAAGGGGAATTGATTGACAGAGACAATGAACTGCTTAGTGGATATTCTTATGTCTTCATTTCCTAGCTTTGTTGTCCTTTGATGGACTGCTTGACTCCTCTATGCCTTAGATTTCTCCTCTCTAAAGCTCACCTTATGATTCGTCAGTTCTCAGCCCTTCCCTTGGCACTCATTCTAGAGGATACTCTTTGAAGGACAGGATAAAAGCCTTAGGAAACCCTGAGAACTGATGGGTTGACTGGTAGCTAGCTAAAACAATTTCCATCTCTTCCAGACTACAGACAATTTTATGAGCTAGAAGCAACTGTGAGTCAAAAACCCAACAGTCATTGGACATTTCTGTTACTGATCCTGAGGGAGTTGAAACCTCAAGCTTCCACTCGGGAGATAAAGGTTTATTCTTGACAATCAAAAGTGCCTGAAGAAGCCACTTTGGAGGCAGATGTGAGCAGGATAGACTGGCACGATGGCCTCTAATGACCTTGGTGCCCATGTATTAGTCATGTGACTTGTTTTGACCAATAGGTCATTAAACATGTGAACAGAACCTGAAAAAACCGGTGTTCTGAAGCTGCCTTTTCCTGCTTCAATGATTTATTTTACCACCTTGTAAAAAAATTATACATTGGAGGAAAAGAACACCACCACTATCGCCACCACCATCCACATAACTACAAACACCACCACACTATCATCACCAACACAACCATAACCACCTCCAACAAAACATGCACACAGAGACGCACCAGCCATCTCTGTTGCTTAGGCACAGAAGTGTCAGAGTCCCACAGTTCCATATGGGCAGAGAGGAGCTAACCGAGGTGAACAAGATGAAATTGCCAACCAAGAAAATGTCAAGTAATGATGACTGTTTGGGGGCAGGAAGTTAGTAGGCAATTCATTACTCAGCGACAGAAAACAGAAGTGTATCACGACACTGGAGGCTCCATCAGTGGCTCTGAACCACTTCCCTGGTCACTCTAAGCCTCACACATCAGAACCACTCCAGATTCAGGTCTTTCAGTCATAATGACTCTTTCCATGAGGGTCTTGGAGAGGGCCCTCCTCTTTGGTATTGTAAAATTCCCCCCGATCATCTCAAACTAAAAGCTACTTATAGGGGTAGTCAAGAATTACTGATTAGTTAGGAAATCATTGTGTGCTTTCTGTCAGCATCATGACCCAGGCATGGAAAGGGAGCTTGGATGATGGGTCTCCTCTTTTTCCCTCTGATATGGTATACTGGGGTCCTCAGGTTCAAGGTTCCCATCCTCTAACCTATCAGACTGACCTGCCTGTTCCCTCTTTAAATGATACTTATACAGTAGCCAAAGCAGTCCCTGAATATACATGTGTGCATATGTATGTGTGTGTACTTGTACATGAACACACGTGTACATGTATGTGCAGGCCATACATAGATCCATCTCAGGTATTGGTCCTCAGAAGCAATCCACCTGATTTTTTTTGAGATTAGATCATTTACTGACATGGATCTCTCTAGGTAAGCCAGTCTGACCAGCCTATAATCCCCAGCTACCCTCCTATCTTCTTCTCCCTAGTGCTGGAGCAAGCCACCATGCCTGGCTTTTTAACATGGGCTCTGGGGCTCAAACACAGGTCTTTATGCTTATACAGCAAGCACTTTATCAACTGAGATAGTGTCCCAGCCTGCTGACACAATCTTTTAGCAAATTTGAATCCATTTGATCCCTTTCAGCATCACCCAATGAAGCTTTCTACAGTGGTTGGGATACTCTGTGTCCTTGCCATCCAGTCCCACAGCCACCAGCTGCATAAGGCTACTGAGCACTTGGAATGTGATTGATTTTACTGATAGATGGATCTAATTGTGTTTCCTAATTTAATTTTAATTAATCAAAATATAGCCACATGTGGCTGGTAGCCACCATATTATTGGAGAGCACAGTTTAATTATGTCCTCATAACATTTGGGGGACTGTATTAGAGTCAGTTCCTCCTGGCCTCTGCTCTGTTATTGATTCTTTCCAATTCAAGGTCACTCCATACTCTCTGAACCAGATATATTGGTCCCTTTCCAAGTACTCCAGCACACCAAGCTCTTCCCTGCATCAGTACCTAAGGATGCTCCTTCTGCCTGAAATGTTTTTCCCTTATTCATTGCCAGACTTACCTTCCCTCATCCTTAAAGGATCTGAAGTTAAATGTGACCTTTTCAGCTAATAACTTGTAATCCACTTTGTAATTGGATGGTTTCTATCTTATATTTGAGAAGCTTACATTTATTTATCTGAGTACATGTGTACGCATGTGTGAGTAAGTGCATGCATTTGTGAGTGCATGTGTGTGTGGTGTGTGTGCATGTATGTGCATGTGTATGTGTGTGTACATATGTAAATGATCCATGCATACATGTAGAAGTAAGAGGACAACTTACAGGAGCTGTTTTTCTCCTTCTACGTTTTTGGATCAAACTCAGACCACCAGGCTTGGCAGCAAATCCCTTTATCAGAGCAGTCATCTTTGCAGTCCTATCTTTCCTTTTGAAATAACATTTGTCACAAGTTGTAATTGCCTTTTGTTTACTTCATTCACGTTTAGATCTTACTTTGACTTCCATCAGTCTGTTGACTTTAGGAGAACAGAGACAATGTTGGCAGGATTGGTCATTGCACATTTAGAGCCAAGCACACTGGGTGCTGTAAAATCACTGAAGAAGAGAATTGTTCCTACCAAATAAATGTGTGAGCACAGGGGCTCCATGTGGAACTAAATTTAACTAGCATCTTGCAGATACAGAAAGTACAGTGGCCTCTACTTCATGGCCTCAATGGGAATTACAGATTTATCTCTGTTTATCCGGAAGCATCTAGCCATGGTGGTCTTCAATTATGATAGATGTTACAATCTAACTTTTAATGGCCTTTTGGGAACCAAAAGATGTAATGTTTCCCATATTTATTGATTTGCCTGTTTGTTTATAGAGGAGGGCAAGATACAACTTTATGAGACACTTTGGAATTGCAGAGGGTGGTGTTGGTAAGCAGGCATTGATTTATTAGCTTGATAGGGCCTGGCTCTGTACATTTAATGGAGCAGCAGTTTCTCCAGCTGTGTTCCTTATTAGCCAAGGAGTGGTGGCTTATAATTTAGAGTTGACTTTAATTTTGGCCCTTGGGAAAGTAATGCCACTTTCCCAAGATTACATAGCTAAAGGAAATTAGACCTGCACTCATTGAGCCACCCTTGTTTCCCCATGGAGACATTGCTATTTCAGGGTCACAGAATGGCTTTAGATTGGGAAGGTTCTAGAATCAAATCCCATCATCCTCCCTTTTCATCAGGCTCATTCATATATGGAAGATTTATGTTAGCATTTCCATTTTAGCTAAGGGTGCATCCTAGACAATGTCTGGGGAAACACCACCTACCTGCTTCCCTTCCATAGCTCCTCTCATCTCCTTGAAGGTAGAGGTGAACTCTCCAATAAAGTCATGCTTGCCATTGGAGTCCCAGTCCCACACTATGCACTGCAAGACAAAAGGATGATTGTTTTTCCCCCAAGGCTCTTATCCCAGCAGCTTCAGGCATTGAGGACTTTATGAGGGAGAGTATGTGACAGACGCTTATTCTGAAACACAAGCTTGATGTCATGATGTAATATCCCTTTGGTTTCTAGAGATTTTTCCTTGGCTATGTTGGCCACAACCTTCAGATAGCCTTGTGATACATCAGTCACTGTGATAACTTATCCGTGTTCTCAGAAGAAACCAGTAAGTCCCAGAGGAGAAAGGGATGGCACTCTGGAAGGGCCACCTAGTGAATAACAGCCTGAGTCATGAAGGTAGTTGTCCTGCAGAGATTCAAATGCCTTTTCTCCCCAGTTCCGATTAAAAAAAAAAATCACAGACAGTCTCTGGTTTACAGCTGAAAGATGTCTGAGTTCAAGAATTTGTTGACTTTCCAGAATGATAGCCTGTTAGTGATTTTGATTGAGTGATAGTATTCTTATTTTCTCTATTTTCTTGATGATAAAAATACAATGCCAACAAAACCAAATGAAAAGGTTAAAAAGTCAAAGCTTTCATGGTACCTGCAGGAGAAATGGATGGATGATGGTGAACAACATTCCTCATCCATCACTCAGCTGTGGCTGTCGATGTCTAACCAGAAAGATTCATCTACTGCTGTTAAGGTGAGATTCTGGGTGTCCTGGCAACAATTCCTAAAGTGAGTGACTAGATTAAATCAGCAACAAGCCCTCTGATTGGGTACATAATTAGGTAAAGAGGAAGGTTCTGATTTTTTCTCTAGAGTGAATATTAGTCTATGGCCTTTGAAAATAGCATCATGCTTACATTTTAAGCCAAGGGAGCACCACAAAAGGTCAAGAGAAAGACTTTTACTTGGAGGTACCTTCTACAAAAGCAGTATCCTAAAGGTATCTCTAGCTTCCCTCAGGCTTCAGATTCCTACTGTACAGTCTACCCAAGAAGCTCAGTTGCAGACCTGGTCCTGGATCGGGTGGGGCTCCTTATACACATACAAAGAAATGTGTCCCACCCCTAGATACATTCTTACTCATTTGATTTTTGTAACAATAAATTGTACCTACATCCATGTAGTTACTACAATATGGAAATGGGCACCATTTCCCAATATTTGTCTTTATCACCACACACCACACATGGGTCATCTCCATGCTGTCTACATTGCTTGACTCCATTCTCCCCCCTCCCCTCCTCTCCCCTCCTCTCCCCTCCTCTCCCCTCCTCTTCTCTTCTCTATTTCTTCTTAACCACTAAGTATAATAGCCATCCAGATGGCTTCCTGGCCTCCTTTGTATTCCTCTACCTTTGTGATCTATTAATTATGCTAATTACTTGCTTTGAATAAAAGTGAGTATTAATAGATCTTCCAAGATCTTTCACAATCTGATCGCCATCAGTCTCCCCAAATTTATACTTTTTAATCCATGCTTAGAATATTTTGAAAACATTTTCTTTACTAATAAAAAGTAAGGTTGGTGGGATTGTAAAACCCTTGTTTTGCTAAGACTTATTTTTCTGTTTGAGGCATCTTGAAAAAAAAA